>JBCHJU010468731.1:0-18620 GCA_039654505.1 Plocamopherus imperialis
CGGAAGAGTTGACCTTTGTGATTTATTAAACATTCTAATTGTTCAAATGAACTATTTGGTTGACTGTCGATCTTTGCGATTTTCAGTTGTTCTTTAAATACAATGATGATACTCCCACCTCTACGTTTTTTCGATGTTTTTCTGTTTTGCCATATGTAATTGTATCCAGTTGGTATAAGGTGTGCTAGGACAGTTTCATCACCCTCGTCTAACAGCCAGCTTTCGGTCACAATAAAAATATCAAGACTTTCTGCAGAGATGTAATCAGCAAGCGCAATTGCTTTATTACCGACGGATCGTGCGTTCAAAAGTGCCACCTGTAGCTGTTTTTGACTGTGTTTATTTCCACTATTATCATGTGACAAATCATTGAGTTGTATGTTGTGTGGCGTATCTGCCCTTGAATTGGCTCTGGCGTCACATGCAATGGTAGTCCGTGTCGCAGGCAGGCGTTGTTTTGGAACACGGTTGACGGGACGGTGTCCGATCAGCGTTTGTATACGCCTTTGTTTACGTACACCGCCTCTGCTTGGCCGTTGGACTGGACAGTGTGTGACTTTATTTGTATTGAGTGGACAATCTAGATACATGGTGTCTGACTAAAAATCAGGTGGCATGTTTTGAGTAAATGGTGAAGTAGAAATGAATGGGGGTAATATATTAATATGAACTTGAAATGACGCACAAAACTGCACATATCTCTTTAAAATGCTGTTTAAAATCCTTGAAAGTATAACATATTAATCCACTTGATGTTAAGAAAAGGCCTATGAATAATTCACAAAGTAAAACTATGTAGGTCGACAGTAAATCCACAACAAGTAGAAAGAATGGCACGAGGAAACAAAACACGTCTTGCCGGTAAGGCGTACTACAGAATATGTAGAAGACATTTTTATTTTGGACTGTTGTGTGTGCAGTATGCCAAATTGTATAATACCACATATCTTGCAAGATAGTATCATAATAAGCCGCAACATAATATTGTTATGGCTCCGTCTTTCATAATCGATATAATATGAAGAGCTAAGGCACTTGATTGTTTAACAGAGGATATCTTTATTGTGTGAGCAGTATGCCTAATTGTACAATACCACATATATATATATATCTTGCGAGAAAGTATCATAATAAGCTGCAACATAACATCCCCCTTTCTTTACAAAAACAAAATCAATTTAGGCATACATCCCACCAACACAAACAATCAGTCCGCATACAAACAACATTATAGCACTGAAACTGCCTTGCTTAAAGTGCAAAATGATTTAATGAGAGCCATCGACAAAAAGTCCTGTGTTTTGCTTGTTCTTTTGGACTTAAATACAGCTTTTGACACCACAGACCATGAAATTCTTTTGTCAAGGCTTCATAATTATTTCGGTGTGTGTGGGATGGCTCTTAACTGGTTTTCATCATACGTCAAAAAACAAATGCAGGCTGTTTTAATGGAATCATCCCTGTCATTACTGTCCACACTTCAAGGATCGATTCTGGGCCCTGTGCTTTTTGCCCCTTATACAGCTTCCCTTGCAAAAGTCATTAAAAATCACCAGTGACAACTGCACAACATCCATCAAGAAGATACATGAATGCACAGCAGACATATATGCATGGATGACAGCAAACAAACTGAAACTCCATGGGGACAAGATAGACATAGCTATTTTTGGAAATAACAAACTTTTAAAGTCCTATCTTGATAATCAAAATCATCATTTTAATATATATGTAATTCTGATGTTGAAATTTCTAATGTAAAAAATCTTGGGGTGTATTTTGATTCATGTATGTCTATGGAAAATCATATAAGTAATATTGTACAATCTATCATCTTTCATTTGAAAAATATAAGAAATATTAGGAATTTTGCCGATGCTAATACTACTAAATTATTGATCATGTCATTAGTCACAAGTTGACTAGATTATTGCAATTCGTTATTAGCAGAAATATCTAAAGTGCAATTGGGCAGGCTTCAGAAAATTCAAAATCATGATGCCAGAATTATTAGCTCTAAAAAGTAAAGTGATCATATTTTGGAAACCCTTAAAAATTTACACTTAATTGAATATAAAATTTTATGTACCACCTTTAAATGTTTAAATGGTTTGGCCCCATCTTTTTTTCAGAACTTATAACACCACAAATAAAGCATAGAACATTTAGAAGCAATTTCAAAAAATGTATTAACGTTCCCCATACTTCCACCCGTTTTAGTGAGAAAGCTTTTTGTTTGAGTGCTCCAGTTCTTTGGAATGATCTGAATGACTGCCGTAAAACCTCTCCTTCTATAGACGTTTTTTGTTTCTTTTTCTTTTTCTTTTTTTTGGATTTTGGTTGAATTTTTACATACTTTAACTTTTACAGTCAAACTTAAGTTTCATACCAACATCCAGCTTCAAATCAAGCTCTTTTTTTTTTAGGGTTTGTTTTTGCAGCGATGCATGTAAACGTGTATTTGAATACGAAAATGTTGCCCATTCGCTCGTGGGGCACGCCCACTTTTTAGGTCAGGGAAAATGTTCAAGCATTTTTGTCAGGCTCTGGTGACATCTCTGTGTAAGATTAATGGTTTCTATTTTTTTTCTTTTGTGTTTAAAATGGCTATTTCATCAGTTTTGTCATCTGAAATTGCTTGTTTATTCATGAGTTTCACTTTACATCTATTTCTTTTCCAGCCCCATCGTATCGTAAAGTATACTGTGGAACTGTGTGAACTTGATCAAAAACAGAAACCAGCGCCAAAAGTATCTGATAGTTTCAAGAAACAGGTTACATATTCCTCTCTTTTTTGTCTTCCCTTCTTTTTTTTTTTCTGTATTCCATAACAAGTTGTTTAGCTAGCTGTTTTGGTATAACTTCACTTACACCGTCGAAAATTACTAGGTATGGCTTTTGAGGCTGAAATGTATCTGTCGATGTATAAACTAACATAATACTGTTATTTTTATACAATGAAGCTGAATGATGATATGAAGGGGCAATATCTGAATGGCATGGTGGATGAATGGTTTGTTTTTTTCTGTTGGATAGGCTTGTCAGTAATATTGCAGTCAACAAATGAATGTCAGGTGTATACCTGTATATTTCCATTCATGTATTATGCCGAATTCGTGGGAGAATCTTGAATGACTCATTAATGTAAAAAATGCCTTGGATAGTTATATTGTTTAATTTTTGTTTTTGTTTTGTTTTTTCATAGATTCTTGACTTTGTGCAGCAGAGGATATCTGTTGACTATTGTGGTGAAGATTTCCTTCCAGCAAATTCCTCAGATGAATTTGGTAGAATTGCCCATTTAGAATTTCTTCAGTCCAAGGGAGGATTTGTGCTAGGTAGAGAGCCTATCATTCAACAGGTAAGTTAACACATTTATTTCTTATCATTGATGTAATAACAACAACATCAATTGGAGGAGGCCTTTTGCATCAGAGCTGACCATCTTGTAGCAATTTCATTGCTATGCCTAGGCGAGTAATATTAGGGCAGTTTGGGTGCCCAGCCTCGCTCCCTTCCCCTCTGATCATTTCCTCTTCTACTTGAATTCAGAGTAATGAACTTGTCAATAGGTTTTAGGCACAAGAGGTTTGAGGCGTGCATGATACTGATATATCTATTTTGCTAGGATCGGATTTTGCCAGGGTGACGGCCGATGTGGCCTGCTCTTTTCGATTTTAATCATCGAGGGTTCTTTTACATGGGTAAAGGCACACTGGACCTCGTAGTTTATCATCTGTCTTCAATGGGACTAGGCACTTATTCATCCTGCCTACCATAGGACCCAAAAGATTCAGATTTTAAATCAAGCCTACACAGTCGGGGATTGAACTCCTAACCTTTGGCTTGGTGGACGAGTGCCCTATCCACTGAGCTAACCACTCTCCCAACATCAATAACTGTATGAGTAATAAAACTAAAAGTAAGAAGAAATCATTTAAGAAAAGCGAGAAAGGGAACAACAACAATGATGGTGGTGATAGTAATAATCATAATAATAAGCACCACAATCATGCTTTGATTGAAGATCAGTTGTGTAATTCTAAAAGGCTATGTAAAAAACTTGTGAATTGTATGAACAATGGGAGGGCAATGCTGATGGTAAAACGGCAACATGAGGTAAAACTACAATAAACGGCATTTTGTTAGACTCAACTGTGGAGATATTAACAAAAAATAGTTAGTTTAATCAAGAGTATCTCTAAATTTTCGTTTGAATTTAACATAGAGCAGAAGGAATCAAGACGTATATTTTAAATGGGAAAATTTTTATCTTAGACAGATTTGTCATCTGTTACGTCCACTTTAAAGTGCTAGTATAAGATATTATGGCCTGTTTCAAAATTTGATGGGTAGATCACATACAGAGAACACACTAAAGAGAAATTGAAATGTGAGAGAAATGAATGAACAAAGGGTACGTTATTATAAAATCAAAAGAAAGTACAATCAAAGGTACACTTGTATACCACAAGGATGTCAATTATTTTGAAATCTTCATAAAATGTTGTAGACAAGCATTTACAAATATATGGTGTTTGCCAGCAATGTAATTTTGTCTTCTAGTGGAAGATTGCAGGCATCAAGAAGCAAATTTTGCATTTGAAATGGAAGGAGAAGGCTATGAAATAAATAAATATATGTTTAAAATGTTACAGCCTTTAAGATTTTTTGTTGTTCATATATGTTTGCTCTATATCAGCAAATTCATAACAAGCTTTCAGTAAACTGTATGATCAATTTTTCTCACTCTTTTTGAATAGATTTGTTATGAAAGGGTCTTTTTCTCATCTGTTTTACAGATTGAGAATTACATTTTGCGTGAGGAAAAAGATGTACCATTGATGTTGCTAGGGGCCTCAGGGACAGGCAAAACGTCGGTTATGTGTCTTGCAGCTATGAATGCTCTCAACAAAATTGACAATGGAGAATTACAATTTCCAGGGTAAGTTGGCATTCATCAAATTGACAGACTCCAAGAACAAACTGTAATGTCCCAAATAATTTTCTTTTCTTTTTTCACACAACAGTCAAACCTGTTCCAGGATTTCTTGAACCATTTGCCTACTGGTCATGCTGTGTGAACAATTTTCTCGATTTTACTGATTATTTTAAAAAGCCCACCACTAGCTGATGGCTAAAAATAGCCCATGCCGTGTTGATGTACCTCTATACACTTGCATCAGTCATCTGAAAAACCCACTAGTACTGACTACTGACTATATATTGCCCACACAATGCTGACATTTTCCTGCGATAGTGTACACTTTACACTACACAACATGGTTTTATTTGTTAGTACATTTAGATCTATTGCTCCCTTCCATAATACATTCATCCGTCTCAATCACAGTCTCATCCACTGTATAAAAAGGGAGATAAATAACCCCAACAAACACTCACACAAAACAAACAAAACAAATCAAATCAAATAAAAAAGATGTCATGGTGGTGGAAACATGGAATATACTATGAGAGGCAAGGTTTTTGCCCGCATTCAGGCAGCAAACGGACATAATTACACTATGATTACACCCTCCAGGGCTCTTTCCTTTGTCTTATGGGGTTTCACAAGCTGCTTCAATCACGGATTCCTCAAACTACTTCTGCTGCTCAAACGAGTTTGACGAATGTTCGCTGCACTGTATGTGGTTTTTCCCTTTCAACAATCTTTTGATAAATTTAATCCTACAATTCAATAAATTCCAGTCATTTAAATAATTTTTCATAAAAGGATGGTATGATTAACTGTACAAATTCTTGTGGTATCACACTTCTATCCATCCTAAACAAAATTCTTTGTGTGAGTATTTTGTATAAAATAATCATAATTGTTAAGATGCCATTTTAGTCCAACGATGCATCATTGATAATATCAATGTATGCACGAATAATAGTGAAGAGTCACCGTGGAGAGCTCAATATGGATGTAAACAAAACAAAGTTTAATAAAGCCTCCACTATAAAAACAAAACAATAAATTTTCGGGTATATACCCTTCTTCAGACAACAAAGAACAATTAAAAGACAAAACAAAAGTAATTTGATTCCTTCTTAATCTGTGGAGCCAAGAGGGCCGTGGACTTCTACAGTCTTCCCCCACGCTAAAATTTTCTATTTTGATCTAGATCTTTTCTATATTTATTTCTTTTTTAGATATTCTAGCTTTTTATTGTAATTACTTTTGTTTTCTTATCTTTAAAGTGTTCTTTGTTGTCTGAAGAAGGGTATATAGCTGAAAATTTACTGTTTGGTTTTGTCTTTATATTGGAGGCTTTATTAAACTTTGTTTTGTTTACAATGTATGCACCATATCATGCTATTCATCTTTTATCAGTTTCCATGCTATTGACAGCATTAGCAGAGAAGTTCTTGTGGAAGATGCCTTTTGTCTATGATATAACTATGATAATATAACTCAATGTGCCAATAGCTCGTGAAGGGCCAAGTTACAAAGTATGGTAAGTGAACCATTGAAATGGGATACTAGGTCCATTGTTTTTCTTAAAATCTTTTTGTTTTTCCATTTCCTGCCCCGTCAGAGAACATGCTGGAAAAAGGAGGGTATTCTATCATTTCGTTGGTGCAGTGCCAGGATCAACCTCTCTTGAACAGATGTTGAAACGGTTATTACATGAAACAGGGATGACCAAAAAGGTACAGACGTTTTTAAACATTTAAATCTATTTTGTTTCGTTTGTTGCCTTTTTAAAATTTTAGTGGAAAAGTTTTGCATTGAAATATTTTACTTGTATGTTTTTTTAGGGTTTTTTTCTGGGTTTTTTTTTTTCCCTTTTTTTTTGTGTTTGCTTTTGTTTCAAAATAGTTTTCAAAACACAGATTCGCTTTCTCTTGATGGTAATTGATTATAGCTAATAAATGCAGGAATATTCTGCACAGATCCTTGATAATGTCAATGATGTCTACTTTTTCTTTTTTTTTTTTTTTTTTTTTTTTTTTTTCAAAGAATTCTAGTTGTACCAAAAACCTTGAACCTGCTGCCCAGATGTGTTGCAACATGTTTTCAAACATGAACACAGAGCCGCTGATCATTTTCCTAGATGCTGCCAACCAGGTAACATATAATTCAAGGATGAATGGTTACATTAATTAAGTCTGTTGTTCCGCCTAAGGAAATTTGCTTTGTTGATAAACAAGTGGGTGTTTTTGTATAATGTTTAATTTGTTAACATATATGTGGATTTCAAAATAAAATAAGCATTTATCTCTATTGATACTTGTTATTTACATTATTATGAATACACAATATAGAAATATAAACATTTTTTATGTATTTTCTTTGTTTTTTTCCACTGATGAAAGCATGAGCAAGGCTTCAAATGATGAATTTTCTATTTATTTTAAGTTTACCAAAGAACATGGTGCCAGAATTGTTAGTTGGATTCCAAGGAAGCTGGCACCACAAGTTCGCTTGGTACTGTCCATGGTCACAGATACTGAAGTCCACAAAGCTTTACTCAACAGGGAAACAAAACCCATTGAAATTTCGGTCACACCCTTAAACAAGCTATCTAAACAGGTTTGTTGCAACATCCTGCTGCATGATTTTATTTTTGTTTTGTTTGTTTTTCAGCACAGTAGGATATGCATCCAATAAACTAAGAAGATAACTTAAAAAAAAAAGAAATTTATCTCTTTAATTTTCAATTGGATTTTATTTTCTTGAAGAGAACTTAACCGTAATAGATATTTAAAGCGCCTCCATGTTTTCTATTAAAGGGCATCATTGAAGACATTCTCAGTAAAGATTGTAATGATAAACTGACAACCCACCAAATGGACTTGTTTTTGCAAAAGCCATTATCAGAAAATCCTTTGTGGCTGACCCTTGCATGCCAGGAAGTGAAGCTGATGAAAGGGACAGAACATAGAACTAAAAGGATTAAAAGCTTGCCTGATTGTCTCTTGCTGTGAGTTCCTAATTTTTCTTCAATCTTTGAATGTTTTCTACATTTATATGCTTAAATATCTATTTTGCCTTTCAGTTTTTGTTTTTTTTTGGTTTTTTGTTTTTAAATTTAACCTATATTTAGAAATCATGTGAAATCAATGCTGACGTCTTATTTTGGTCAAAGGCTGAGTTTTAGCATACACAATCAAGTATATTTTTTATAATGGCACACATCGACTGAAAGGCTTGTATCATCAATTTTTTTTTTTTTTTTTCAGAAATGTTTTTCTCTTACATCTAGGGATGGTTTTTAACTTGTTACAGTTATCAAAAAGAAAACAAGAAGAAGCTGAAAATGCTGAAATTTAGGCTTTTTGAATATTTTGAAAGCATTGTTAGAATGGAGGACAAGAATAAAAAATGTTTGGTCAATTGTGACAAACCTGATAGGAGTGTAAAAGACAGTTGTGCCTGTTTTCTCCTAGTCAACAAAATAATGTTTGTAATGGATATGACTGTGAGAAAACATAGACATGAAAATAACCAATGGTATTCAATGAGTCTCGTGAAGCAACTGATTTATTCTTAGAAAACTGGAAGAAAAAAAATAAACAAAAAAGGAAAAGGTCAAAGGTAACATTCAAAGGTGACGTTCAAAGTGAGAAGAAAATATTCAAATACATAATCTTACTGGGAATCCTTTACAATTTTCTACACACTTTTTGAGAGGTTTTGTGGGTAACAGTTTTCAATGTGGGAATCTTCTCAATTCAGAATTGTCAATTTATCTTGCTGCCTATACTATAGAGATTTCTCCGTGACCTAGACACAAGGAAAGATTTCATTCCAGTTTGTCAGGCTGATATACATAATGATATGTCTGGGATTTCTTGAATGATAAAAACAACTTACCATTTCTTGAGTAAGAATAATTGATGGTTTCAGTAAGTAAATAAGAGGGGAATGTTTGTATGTACACATTTTAATAGTGAGAGCATAGCTTGAAGACTTGAGATTATGTCCTCTGACAAGTAGATTTGTCTGATTTTGTATTACACTAGGCTGTTTGATGAATTATTACATCGCTTGGAAAATGAGGATGAAGGAGATCTTCTTACTGGAACGTTGTGTCTGCTGGAAGCCTCAGCTACTGGCCTCAATGAGGAAGAGCTTAGATTGCTGTTAGCAGATGATTCTGCTTTGAAGCCACCATCACCATTCCAGGAAAAAGGTGGGTATCGATGTTACAGGGGAAATTTGGCAGTAAAGGTAGCATTTGAGTAAGTGTTTCTGAAATATTCAGCTACACATTGAGTACCAATCAATCCTAAATGTTCTCAAATGAACATTTCTGTCATAAATTTGTATCTATAGATAAAGAAAGTAATAAATAATACATAAATACACATATCTGAATGTGAATCTTAATTTTGATATGAAAAGGGCCATTCAGCCTATTCTGCAAATGTCATTGTGGAAGTTTCAGCTCAGTGCGATCAGTGAGATCCTTCATATAGTGTTGTTCGTAAAAAAGTATACACTTCTTTAAAATGGCGTACCTCTGAAAGCAGGCGATAGATTCTTTATAACATGATATCATTTGAAGGGTATTTTATTTGTTTTTCATTTGATACATCAATGAAGATGATATCTCATTAACTGAACATTCCACACATGCCTGACAGAAAATGGTCAAAAAATGACAGTTGCAAAATATTAAAATGCCGTTTTTTCTCATCAGTATGACCGTCAACAGCATCTTTTAGCTTACCACTCTTCTTCTCATGGATGACGTAAGGTTGCCCACTACTTCATCCAGAAAATCTTTCCAGATTTAAATAATACATTTGAAAAGTTCATCTGCATTGCGTTGAGGGGCCTGCTTCGCTAGCACTCTTTTCATGTGTTCCCAGACATGTTCTATTGGATTCATGTCAGGTCAAACTGCTGGCCATGGATTAATCGTTTCAATATGGTTGTCAAGTAAATATCGATTGGTTAGTAGGGACCGGTGGGCTGGGGCAATCTCATGCTGGAAATTTATCCCTTCTTGGCGTTGAATCAAAGGCACAACATGTTGGTGCAGGATCTATTCAATGTGGTTTGCAACATTTAGTTTTCCCTCTATCCTAACAAGATATGTTTTATGATTTCTAACAATCCTTCTTCAAACCATAGCAAAACCATGTCCACGGTTTGTCGGTTCATAATGCAATCGTCATTAAATCGTCATTAAATTGTTCCCTAGCAAAAAGATAGCACCCCATTCTCTTACCGCGATGACTGACGTCAAACAGTCACTCATCAGTGAACAAGACATTGCTCCAAGTGCCAGTTGTCCATCTTGAGTGATTGTTTATACACTCTTTATCCACTTAAAATGAGATTTTCTTGCGGTTGCGTAGTCTTGGTCTTACCAGTGGTCGGCAACATGTCAAGGCTATGATCCACATCCATATTTAAGATTGTTGGAGTTCTTGCAGCAGGCATGGACGGGTTTTCCAACTAGGTGCTTTCACCATAATGACATTTGTTGTAAGTCTCATTTTTAGACCATTTTCAGTCAAATATCTGCTGAATCTTTATTCCTGTAGATAGGGGTTTGACAATTATATCAACTTAAAGGGGAATAAATTTTCCTTTTCAACTGTACCAAGATTTTGTACCTCTATCAATTAGTGCTTGAGTTACATCAATTCTAAAAGTGTATACTTATTTATGAACAACAGTATATAACAAAACTTTCCTTTTTTTATCAGCTTCAAAATTACTCGGTATAGGTTGTTTGATTACTTACGGATGTGTTTAGCAACTTATATGCATACCTTTTTGTGACATGGACGTCAAGACTGTTCTTTATTTACATAAGAATGAATGTTTTAAAGGAGGCTTATTTGTCTCTTGAAAAGTGGAGTCCATCTTATGATTTATATCATCTAAATACATACAGTCCCACTTTCTATTTGATGCAGAGGAAATTGAAGAGAGTGAAAAAGAAAATAAAAAAGAGAAAGAGGCCTTGTCAGATGACCGTTGGCAGCTTTTATACACAACATTACAGCCTTTTCTCCGTCCATATGGTGATAGCAAAACTGGAAGGCTGGACTTCTACCACAGAGCACTCAGTAAAGCTGTTCGTAAAAGGTACTTGAATTTGCTTTGTGTGCATGCAGTTAGTAGGCTAGTCATGAGCTTGCTGAACTAAGTTTTGAGATTTTAAGATGTGCATTGATGAAAAATAGTATAGACACATTTTTTGTTTCATATATTGCTTTAGTTGAGTTTTCCTCATGGAAATATTATCCAGGTGCTATTAAAAAGTAAAAAGAGGAAAAGGAAGGTGGGGGAGAGGATGGGGTGGGTGGGAGCTGTATTGGGGGCAATGTATGTTGTCTTCCTCATCATATCAAGGAAAGTAATTTGGAAAATTTTATTCTGTTCTAGAAGAAAAATACATTTCTTACTAAATATGTTGTTCAAATCACTTTACTATTAAAGTCACATCTAAAGATAGATTAAATATTATTTTTGAATCTTGTTTTTCTAATTGTTCCAACCCAAGTGACCAATGAATTTTAAATATTCAGCATGAGTGTATGACTTAGTTTCTTTTATGAAGTAGAGGAAAGAAAAATAGTCTCATTGTAATTGTTTTCTTGAATGGTTTCTAGAAAGAGGACAAAAGTTTTGTTTAAAGAAAAATATGTTCCCCTGTTCCAGATATTTCACAACAACAAGTGACAGTGACTCAGGCAAGACACAGAAATCAGGCATCTACTACTTTTGGCATTCAAGACTTGCTGCTTTCTTTCGTAATCACAAAGATGTGAAGCGAATGGTGGAAGAATATCCTCATCACTTGGCTTGCCTAGATGACAAATTTCATCTTGCCCAGTGTTTGTGCGACTGGAGGGTCTTTGACCAGCTGTATCAAGAAGAATACAGCTCTCAGCTGATGGCCTACTGGAGGAAGGTTAGAAACTGCTTGTGGTATGTCAATGACCATGCAAATGATGCTCTACAGATTTCGATATTACAAAAGCTTTCAAGACTAGGAATTTTACAATGAAAAATTAACACCCCCACCCCCTCCTCTCCCACCACCACCACCACCACCAAAACCAATAACATATAATTAGATCTTTAAAAGCCTTGTCCATTAAGTGGTGCAAGGAACAAAACGTGAACAATTGTCAGAAAATTTTTTTTAAAGACAGACCTGCCAACTTCCGTTTTTTACCAGGATTTTCCCGTTTTTTGGTCTTCACTTGGAAAACCCCGTCAGGATTCGAAAAATCCCGGTTTTTTGCATTTGCCAATTTTTATAGATTTTTAAAAAATGTGAAGTCGACATGACGGACCCACAGATCCTTATGACACAAAGTTAATATAAACTGTCTATGGACAGACCTACACATTTGACTGTGCTAAGCTCTTTCCCTCTCATCGATCCCTGCCAACACACCAACCAGTGTATTTTTATGTATGCTTCAATATCAAACGCCATGTTACCGGAAGCAGACCTGCTGATTTTGCATTGAATTATAAAGGCTGCGTTAGCCATGGCGGCATGGTAAACAATACCAAGGATTTTGTACCCCGACAACTGGCCATATATACGGCCTTATATATCCAGATTCATAAATAATAGATATTCAATTGAAAATACATTCATTTTTCTTGCTTTGTAGACCAGACAAGTGACAGTTAAATGTATGCTCCTCTGTGTTGTTTGCACATCGCGTGATAGGAAATTTACGTTTCAATAATGAATGAATGAGAGCGTGGGAACCTCGAGGAACGATGTCACTTTTTAACCTGGAATTCGTTTGGTGGCGCTATGGCACTGACCTACGGATTATGGACACAAAGAACTAAGACACGGACAACATTTGAATCTAGGCCTATCTTGCAGAATTGTGTTAAAGTTAGCAGGGTAATCAACAGTCAACAGTGTAAAACAGACCTAGATCTAGACTAGCGTCATGACTTGTGTTCTAGTACAGCCCAGCAAATCCTTAAGAGAAGCCTCGCCCGGTCCAAATATTAGCACCAAGCCAAGCTAATATCGATCATCGATGGTGTGCCTGAGAGAGGGTGACGGGATTCGGGGGTGGGTGGTGGGAGGCAGTAAAAGTACTTAGTGCTGATGATGCTACATCATAATGGGCCTCTTTGTATTATTATTTTTAATGATAGCTGATAGCTGAAACGTAAGCAACTGAGTGCATAAGCATAAAATAACTGCACATTGGCTTTTCTGTTCTTACACGATTGATTGAGGCCTACATGCGAGAACACGTGTCTGAAAGTAGCCCACGTGCTTGGTTCAAGGCAAGGGACGTAACCGTGGATATTTTGTGGGTCTTTTTATTTGATTAAATACCATTAGGCCCGACCTGATTGGAAGTTGATAATTATAAGATTTTCGAATTGAGATGGTTCCACCCTATAGATAATGCAGTGTTGGAGGTTTTTGTCTGTCGAAAATATATGTTAAGAAAGAATGCTGACTGATATAGCAAAAGTAGAGACATCCTGTCTAGATCTGATGAGAGATGTAGATAGTAGAAGAACAATATTGGAACACTTTATATATACATGTAGACAACCACTCAAGAAAAACCACCCTCTACAAGGACCGTTTTTTGTTTTCCCTATGGTGATTGTGGTTGAGAGGTTCTACTGTAGTTTTTAAATATATGTGTAAAGGAAATTTCATACTAGATTAATACACTGCTTCAGTGAGCTTTTTTCATTCGTTTTTGTTCTTATTGGTAAAATCCTGTTTTTTCTACATAAATGCTGGGTTTTTTCAGCCAGTCCCCCAGTTTTTCAACACTGGGGGGTTGGCAGGTCTGGCGATCGAACATTTCACAAAGCGTATCAACAAGTGCCTTCATGTCGCTGCTTCTTTTTTCCCAATCAGTCTGAAACCTACTGACAGAATGAATGCATTCTAAAGAGGATGCTTTTTTATTTGATTTTCTCTCCATTTGCGATTTGTATGCTCTTTTAATGGTGACTGTTGCTGCTGCAAAAAATTGTCAAATTTTGTTCAGATTAGGCTCAAACTAATTTCTTTTCGATATGTTTATTGATTCTAAATTTTTGTTTGTTTTATTCAGTCAATTATATATATATATGAATTTTCACATACCAAACTGTTTTCTGGATGGCCAAGTATATATATTGTTATTTGTCCCGCCTTATCTTTCCTTCACATGCTCTACTTTGATTTTGAAATTACAGTGGCCTTGTTTTTGAGGGAGAAGAAGTGGCACCGGATGATCATGATACACAACATGACAAACGGAATCATCAGGTATGATATGATATATATTTTCTAGGTGAACGTGGGCAATAGTTTATTCACTGAAGTAACATCAAATGATAGAGAGAAAAGTAAATTTTAATTTTCTTTTTTTCTTTTTTTTTTTTTTTTTTTGGGAGGTGGATTCCTTGAGCAAATGATGGCAAGTTCCCAAGAATGGCAAAATTTCTCAATCACTGTTTTCCTACCCACCTCAAGTTGATTTGCATTTTATTTTTACCACATTTTGCCTTTTATTTTGTAACCTGTAATTGTAATCTTCCCAGTTAACGCACGTAAAGACATAAACTCCTTACTCTAAGTCGCCTAAGTGCCCAGATAGGCTGCTTCCCTACCACTGGGCACTCTCGCGGGAACTACTATAACTATAATTCTTAATTGGCAATTATTAATTTAAGTGGTATCTGTTATTACATTTTAACTTGTCAAAATCACTCTTACCCTATTTTCACAACTTTCAGTTGTCCAAGCAAGATCCAGTCCACACAGTGTGCCTTAAACACTTTGTGGTGTCACAGTTAAACGCATGTCAACAAACACATGGACAGTCCTCATTCGACATGCTGATGGGTCAGGTTGATCCTGAAGTATTAAACCAACTTCAGCCATTTTGCAAATAACACTTACTTTGGGAGAGCATTTGCAGAGATGGATATATTATAGCCTCAGCCTTCATGTCTTTTTTTATTATTTGTTGAAAGACTAAAAAAAAAAAAAAAGAAGAAAGAATTAACTAAGCAAGGAAGTGTATACAAATGTATGGGTGATATTCAGTCCGGGTTGTTTTAGTAGGCCTACTCTGAATGCTCTACGCATTTTAAAATGTCATCAGATTATGTGAGGGAAATTCCAACTTGACTTTCTTTTTCCCCCAGTAACAGTAAAGTCTTAGAAATTTACAATTTTAAAAGTACACAAGAAGTGAAAAAATCATAAGCATGGAATGGTCTAAATACAAAAAAAAAAAAAAAAGAAAAAAAAAGAAAATGGGGAAAAAAAGAAGAGTAACGGATTGCCTGGTTGCTACCTTGGTGTTTTGATAAGTCGAAAGTGTAAACAAAAAGAAACCCAAAACAAATCAAGGTATTACAGAGCATTTCATGGTTTTATAAGAATCATATATATGATGTTATACATTACAATAATATTGTTTTGATAGTAATGGAAAAGAGAATGTGCATGTTGAACTTAAGAACATGTGGCTTTCACTGATTGAATGAAAAAAAAAAAGAAAGATACTTGCGATCAGCTTTCATTGCTGAATAAAGCAGTCTGATACCACAATTTTTTTTTTAGTTGCTTTTTTTTCTTTGGTTAATTGAAATGAAGGCTTGAAATGTTTTGTGGAAATGAATACCAAGTGTTTTTGATGAGATGAATGTTTTAACTTTAAAAGTATTTTGTTAGTCCGCCTTTCCATGTGTGTTTATACCCAGTGTGTCAGTATTTTTTTTAAGTTAATGCACAATGTGTATCAGTGGTCTTGAGAAATATTTTGTCTCTTTATGGCCCAGCTTTATTGCAGTGGTTTTACTTTTTACTATCATATTGATGCACTATGTATAAATAATAGAACAAAACATGCTAATTTGAATACAAATACACATATGGTACAAAGTAATCACAGAATATACTTAGAGACAAACTCACATACACACATCTTTATCATATTTTAGTATGAGGCACCCAATTGCATGGATGATTAAAATATTTTGATACCCTCACAAAACTCTTATGGAATCCATGCTTTAGTATAAAAAAAAAAAAAAAAAACCCATAAAAAACACCACTTGTATTACTTTAGTATACAGTTCATAAGGTTACAACATTAAAGCATTTTCCATTTCTCCTTATCTTATTTTCCACCAACCTTCTTTCACTTAAGGAAAGCTTTTGGATCTCTTGATTGTGAGTCAATTTTCAAATTGAAAAAGTTGAACATTGAAAAAAAAAAAAAAAAGGACAAACAAAACAGGACCAAAATTAAAATAGCCTACATGTACATTTAAACATTAAATTCTTGTACTACACAAAATCAATCTTCTTTTCGAGCCAAAGTATTATTTTTTATTTGTACAATTTGCCTTTATTTCAAAAGCATTCAGCAATGGTCATTCTTCTCTTCTGTAACTTAAAGCAACAGCACAAACTCCTCACCATTTGAATGCAAAAATGAAGGTCATGAATATATCTTAAATAAAACAAACAAACTCCTTAATCCGACTCACACAAGAGATAACCCCTTGGATGCATGCATAAAAATAAAAGCAAAAACAGCCCAATCCCCCTCGTAGACAAAAAGTGAAACAAAGAAAATCCCATTTAAAAACCAACCCAAAAGCCATCTACATCACGAATGATGAAAAAGGAAAAGTAAATGAAATGCCCCCCCTCCCCACCCACCCACACACACACACACAAAGAGAAGAAAAAACCAAAGCAAAAAAAACCCAAAACAAACAAAAAACAAAAACATAAACAAAAAACAAAACAAAAACCAAAAACCAACAACAAACAGAACAGAGACAGTAAGAAGACAAAAATAAAACCGCAACATCAACTGTTGGGTCGAAGTTTAAGAGAAACTACGATAGTTGCCTGAAAATTTGTAGTTATATGTCTTGTCAACAGTAAACCAGGCTTTCATTATTTTCAAGTCTTTCGTTGTCATGTTCATGTAAGTATGTAGTAGTAATAGGAAGGAGAGATAAAATATGTGTTTGTATTTTGTCCCTATTTCCATCAGCCCTCATTAAAGACAACTGAAAAAAATTTGAACCCATGCGTCCACTTCAAAATAGGTTTATGGATTAAAGCTGAGGTTAAAAAAGTAAAAATAGAAATTACATCTCAAAATCCTTAGAGACCCCTTGAGGAAAGTGTGAAATACTTTATAAATATAACTGTAATGAACAATAATGTCCCTCAAGATAATAATTTTTTCTCTTGACAAGAACAGCTGCCTCTCCACATACATGTTGAAAACAAACAACAATATCATCATCAACAACTAAAGACAGATTGCCAAACTTACATGTAGTGAGAAATGAAAATACATGTATAAATGACACTACTTATCCTCATCATAAGATTCAAAATAAAAATACAAACATTTCATACTGATAACAAAGAGAAACATGCTTTTTATCATCATTACAATTGGTAAGTTGTGTGATTTTCAAAGCTCCCAAATTATCTTTTCACAAATTTATGAATCACACCATTGAATGGGTGCTTATGAGTGAACAATTACCCTAGTACTAGTACTAGTATGAAATTTTGGCTTGCACTTTCATGGTGATACACACCCACAGCCTCATCTTAGTCAAACATGTTATTTTATTACAAGGGGGGGGGGGGGGTGTACAAAGACAGACAGACAGACAGACGGGAAGAAGAAATACATGGGCAGATACATATGAAGATGAATTACACATACAGGAAAGTTCAAGGAAGATGAACAAACTGAGAGTACTAACATAATGTTGAACGTGTTCAACTATGGCAATGGATTTGGAAATGTTTTCCCGTTTAAATACATGATTTTCCAATGATGGAATAACCCTAAGTATGTCCATTTGTCTATGGTTCAACCACAATTGTCTTGTTTATAAGAGTTTCTTCTGACTTGGGTGACAAAGTCTCTGAGGCTTCATTCAGAGGAACCGTAACAATTTGAGTTGATCTGTTGGTAAAAAAAAAAAAAAAATAGCAAAATGAAAATCAAACACAAAGCTCACACTGCAAAACTAATATTGTATCACTCATGGTGAATATGAGTGAATGAGCAGACTATCTTTTTCTAAATTTGCAGAACGCACAAAGAAAGAAGGAAGCATGTTGTGAATATTCTTATATTCGTATACATATCTCAACTTGGGCTGTTTTTCTCAGTTTGGGTGTGAAAACAAACCTATAGTGGAGGCCCCTGGTGAAAAAAAATACATGAATTGGGCATTTTGTGATAAAAGCATGAAACTTGGCACAAATATAGCTTATGACATGCTGATCAAATCCTGATATAGTCCCAAGACAGAAAATGCATTCCTTAGCAACTGTTGCTAAGTACATTGTTTACCATAGCAACCAGACCAATATGATGCCCAGAGACTGACATTTTTTCTATAAAAGAGAAATTAAGACTAGAACTGTACAATAACA
Source organism: Plocamopherus imperialis (assembly GCA_039654505.1). Lineage (NCBI taxonomy): Eukaryota > Metazoa > Mollusca > Gastropoda > Nudibranchia > Polyceridae > Plocamopherus > Plocamopherus imperialis. The sequence goes on from JBCHJU010468731.1 coordinate 18,408, forward strand.
TGATGCTTATCCTCCACATACATATGGGAGTATTAATTTCCTTAGCAACCGTTGCCTGGAAAATTGTTTACCTTAGCAACAACAGCATTATGATATGCATGCACCATTTTTGCCTTATAAATCAACAAATGACATCTGTAGCAACTGCTCTCGATCATTCTTAGTTTCAAATCACACCATAATTTCAAGAATGTCAAATAATATAAGCAGTGA
>JBCHJU010468732.1:0-12544 GCA_039654505.1 Plocamopherus imperialis
TTGTGCTTTTCCTTTTCTTGATTTTTTTATGTTCTTTTTTATTTCTTTTCTTTTGACTTTTTCGTCCTTGTGTTCTTGTGGGTTTCTTCTGTTGCTGTTGTTGTTGTTGTTTGTTTTGTTCTTGTTGTTGTTGTTTTTTGAAGGCGGTGGCGGGAGATGCTTGGGCTTTTTTTTTTTTTGGAGGGTTATGATGGTGGAGAGTAATTTAATTTTGTTGCTGTTTTCATTTGAAGGAAAAGGGAGAATGTTTAGGAGGGAAGATGGGGGGGGGGGGGGGGTGTACCTTGTAAAAGCTTTCCAAATAAGAAAATAAATCATGAATTGAAAATAAAGCAAATCAATGAGATCCATTGGAGTAAGTTCATCTCACAGTGAAACTGAAAAAAAACACATGTTAGTCAAACAAACAAACAAACAAAACAAAACCAAAGTGCTAAAATTATCTAGTGCATTCAACTGGGTCCACTCTGATTAGCTGACACACAGTGCTGGGATGAAACTTGGAAAGTGTGTGACACAGATCTAGTGGTACACAACAGGACCAGGAATGTAAATTTATGGATGGACACAGTACTTGGTAGTGGAGTCACACTGGATGACTTGACGACATCACCAACAGCAACGGCGGTCAATTTAGACTCGGACTCTGGGGATCCTTGCCTCTCAACTCCTTTACCATCTCCTCCCCCGGCAGATGGCTTTTGCTCCCCCCATTGGTGATTGGTATGGCTGTGGATGCCTTCAGCTGCACACAGAACACACTGGCTTACCAGCTGGCTTACCGGCTGGCTTGCTGGCTGGCTGGGTACCATGTCCAGCACCGTTTGGTGCCCCTGTTGCCCCATTGCCTGGGGGGTCAAGACCAGGGAGGACGCGGCGCTTTTGGCCCTCTTCTTCTTCCTCATACGCAAAGTCTCCAGGTAGGCTTTCCTCTGCACCGTCAGAGCATCGCTGTGAGACAGCTTCCTCACGTGTTCACTGTTCACGTCCTGCTTGCTTCGGTAATGGCTCCAGGCTTTCCGGCGGATCTTCACCTGGAGGACCGGCTCTGCGTTGGAGCTGGACGACGCCTGACCGTTGATGGTCTTGTCCGTCTGCTTGCTGTGGCGGCTGTCAGAGTCGGATAGCGATGACGTCATCAGGCAGCTGCCCTCGCTTGGGGAGAAGGCGTTTGAGTCTGTGTCCCAGTCCTCACCACTGGATCCCTCTTCTTCCTCCAAAACGTCTTCGGCATTGTGCCCCGATTCCGGATCATCTCCCTTGGTGTCGGCATGAGGAGTTGTCTGTTCTTGAACAACGCGCGTGCTGGAGCCATCGGTGGTTTTGAAGCTAATGTCAACCTGGCTTACTGGAGACTTTTGATTAGCCAGTGAATTCTGAGATTCATTAAGGTCTGAGGGACATTCATGAATTGTATCGAGGGAAGGGTTTGTCATTGATGTATCGATTTTTTGATTCAAGTCGGGTGTGGAATGTTCCGGTTCTGGTTGCTGTTGACTATTTTCGGTGAAAACATGAACTTCGATGCCGGACACATTGTCTGTCGGTGGCATTGCTTTGTCGTCGACACTGACAGTAGTGACAGGTTCATTTTCTTGAGAGCTCGTTTTTTCTTCAGGGGCCATTTCAGGTTTCTTGGGCATTCTCATCTGGTACAAAATGGATCTGTCTTGATCACTCTGTGAACTGGGGATACTGGAGGGAATGCTTGGCTCTGTTTGAAGTTCAGGAACAGACTCAGAGGATATGGCAGAGATAGTGGAGAAAGTAATGCTAGATTCCATCAAGGATGATTTCTTGTTCAACTCATAGTTATCTTTCAACAGAATAGTGCACGGTGCGTTTTCAGCGTCGGTCGTTTGGAACTCGAAGCTTTGACCGGGTGCTTGGTCCACAGGCGGCAAGGGGGAACTGTGCAGGGGGAATTCGTTCAACACCGGAAGAGGGGAAGCCACTCCTCTGGACAAGCTTGGGGCTGGGGAGGGGCTGCAGTTACTTTCATTCTCAATGACACTCACTGATGGAGTAGTTGCTCTACGAACAGAGAAATCAGGGGAGGGAAGCCTGGCATCCGATTCATCGACAGGCGTTTCCGACTCTGGTATGGAAGGCAACTTGCGGTCATACAATTCCCTCACACTGTAGGGGACGGTCATTCCTGGGTTGAGGGCTGGTGTACAGGAAGCCGTTTTCCCACAACTTTCTAAACTCCATGTTGGAGATGGTGATTGATTCTCTAGGGTTTTCTCAGCTTCTACTTTCTTCAAGGAATTCAAAAGAATCTCAGGATCCGGAGGCAATGTCCTGTCCGTGACAATTTTCGCTTCTTTATTTTTCTGCTTTTCCATCAGCGCCTTTAGAAGATCCTCAGGACTAGGCTCTGATTTCTTGTCTTGCTTTGATTGGATTTTCACTGTTTCCTTTTGTTGAGAGCCATTTTTTTTACCTTTTGGTAATGATTTGACTGAGGAGGACTTTTTCGGATTTGTGACTTTTGGCCCACGGTTAGTGTCTAGACTACAATCCTTGGTGAAAATTTCCTTTTTAGTTTGTTGCTGGACTTTGGAAGCTGCTTTTGAATCAGCATCTGCTTTGAGAAAAGTGGACGAAGGAAATAAAACAAGCGGTGAAACAAAAGAGCCAAAGCAGCTGGAACATCTAGTAGATATAAGCTAAACTCTTGTGTAAGGAAGAAAGAAATATATATTGTCACAACACAATTTGTGAATCTTGGTCATGGAATGAAAGAATATCTTTCAGAATAAAAATTAGAATATGGTTAACGAGCTCTTTGTATTCAGAAACAACAGAGTACTTTGAAAAATTGTGAATTAACAATGATCAACAATAATGTAAATTGAATTAATCTATCTTAGTGAACGGCTTGATGAACAGAGTGATCAGATTATCAACAAAAGGTGACACATAATGTTGGAAATTTAGAAATCTTACCACTGCCCATGAGATCTCTGTGTTATAAGCATTAAAACACTGGTAGTCAATTTTTAAGAATGTTTCATGTTTGATTAGAATTCGTATTGATATAGATTCCCACCAGGAACTCATTGTCAGAAGTGGATGAAAAGAATGAACCAAAACCCTCATTAAAAGCAAAATGTACAATCAACAAACATGAACAGCTATCAATTTCATCGTGGGGATAAAAGAATTGATTATTAAAAACATCCAACCAGACTCTAACAATTCCTGAAATGCTTCAGTTTCAAATTTGGTGCTTTATAGTAAGCAAAGCAAAATTCGATTTCTTTCATTTTATTTCTTCTCTTGCATTCACTTACCAAGGCAATGTCATTGTGTAAATTGATGTTGAGCGCTATTACATCCCAAAACAATTGTAAATAGACATGCGAAGTCCATCGGGTGTGAGGAGAGTAAGACAAATGGGACAAGTTCATCATTACATGTACAGCAAAAGATGATAAATTTCATTTATGTTTCAAAGAAAAACTTGAGGCAGACTTTTCAAGGTAGTAAGTCCATTTTGCTGAAAATCAAAGTTTTAACAATGAATCTAAAAAGTTTGAACATAGTTTGATTCTATTCAAATCTGTAAGAAAATATAAAAGAAAAGATTAAAAGTTATAAACTTGTAGCTCGCTAACTCCCTCTCCAAAAGATGCAATATGTTGTCCATAAGAGGCTGTGAAAGTTCAGCTCTAGCCAGAAGAACAAAGCATGACTTTGTACATGCACTTACGGTACATGACACCGAAAATAAAAATAGTACATGACTCACCAGGCATCCAGGCTGATGTTCTAAAACTTCGTTGACTTTCAACGTCCGCATCTGCACCCTACAGGAAGAGGGAATTATTCGATTAACGCTTGTACACTTAACATATTCACTACTTAAAGCCGATATATTGAATTGGGAGCTCAATAATTCAGACTTATGACCTAAAACATTATAATATATTTTTAGGCAGCCTTATTCAAGTTTTGTTAAGAATCACATTGAGAATTCCATTAAGACTTTAAAAAGTATGGACAGTGATGTCAATGAAATGAGTCCTTTCCAGTTTTTTTTCCCCTTTCACTTATTGCAATTTCAAGTGGAAAGATCCCTTACAGGAAATACATGGACAATGCATTTTGAAATGACTGACAGATTTTCTATTTCATTTTTTCCTTACCCTCTGCAAGTCACTTAAATTATAATTTTTAATAAGAAAATATATTTAAAAATCAGGGAATGTAAAGTTGAACATAAGTTAATCACATAAAATTAAAACAGGAAAAATGAAGAGAAACAACATAATCCATGCATGTTAATTGGTTATAGAGTAAAACGGTATCAATTGCCACATGCACCCAAAAACATAAAATTGAAACATTCCTTGGATAATAAGGAATGAGTTTGATTACAGTTTTTTCTTGTGTGCCTGTATGTCTCTGTGTGTAGTTTTATTTTTTTTTTCTTTGTTTCTGTATTTTTTTTAAATTTTTTGAAACACCAGCAAAATAATGATAACTTTCAGATAAATTTGTCCTGAAAACAAACAAATTCATAAACAATATCAAAGAAAATGACTAAGCACCACAGGAAGAGTATGCAGAAAGAAAATCAACCAATTGAAATTTGTTCCCAACATAGAGTGATTAAATTTGGATTAAGACAAAAAGGATTTTCCTCAGTAGAAAGGTTGGCCAGTACACAAACAAAGAAAATAAAACATCCTTCAAATGTTGTTATAGGTTATAAGGAAATTCATAGCTACTCAGCTCAATCCCCTTAAGTAATGTTAAAGTTGGACTAAAATGTGAAAGGAAAACACAACAAAAATTACATATTCTGATCCTTCTTGAAGCTGTAGATAAAAGTGACACAAAAACACATGCACAGTCTCCTAAATTAATTACAGAAATTACAAACTTTGTGGTAAATTTTTATACGTTTTTCTTTTTTTTTCAAACAATATGAATCATTTTATTTGCATTTTCTGTCTCAGGGCCAAGATTTCAACAGAAATTTACATTAAACGTATTGTCTTACAAATTATAAATCATTTCATAAAACATTCAATGATGCAAGAGCAGTGGATTGAATTTAAAACTTTTTATATTACGAGTATTTCATTTGACTTGCTGTGGAACTTTTACTCTGCAAGTAAAAATCATTCATTTAATATCATATAAGGCAGGCCAATATTGAGGTAAAAATTAAATGGCATAAAATATCTACTCACCTGCTTTGACAACAACCTAATTCTGAAGTTGGCTTGCCCATCTTCGGATTGCCCAGAAACAAGGGACATGCCATCTACGCTGGCCTTTGCTGCATCACCAGGTGATTGACTGCTTTGCCCGTCTGGTACGTCATTCAGATCCTCTAACAATATGGCCGATTTGTCTGGTTGAGAAGCCGTCGGGTTAACGCCGCCAAAATCCATGGCCATCCGTTTTGGACCTCCAGCCACTTGGAAACTGGGGCTCTGGGAAGCTTGGGTTGGCTGCCGCATTTTTGTGGCTTTTTGATTGACAGACTCGACTGGCAAGCTGGGAAGTGCTGGCACCTCTGGTTCTTTGAGTTTAGCGGATGTCTGTTTTTGTAAATTGTTGTCATGCTTTTGAAACTTTTCCTCCTTTTGAACCAATTTGTCATCGAACAGCGTCTCTTTCTCAGCATCTTGGAAATCTTGTGACTGTCGACGCAAATCTACAACTGGCATCTCAAATTTCCTTTTTTCTGACTCATCAAGCTCTTCATGTTGAAGCTGCGAATTGGTGTTGGTAAAAGAAATACTGATGGCAATGAAAAAAATGACTGACACAGATGTTTGATTTGCAGCGCCATAGAGTCAGGGAGCAAATGCTTAAGATTATTTTTACTAACATTGATAACAAACTTAAATAAACATGCAAACATTCAAGTAACTATAGCCTATAAGAAAGAAACAACAACAACAACAACATCTATTCATGCTTTGTAAGTCTACCATTGTGTAGAGGCAAAATAATCTCTTTAAAAAGATTTTTCATTGAGGATTGATAAGCTGGATATATCTATACATTGTAAATTTGTTTTTCCTATTATTTTCAATGTGACATAGATTTCCTGTGCACAATATTACTAGTAAGAAAATGTAAAAACATTTTATAAGAAAAAAAAATCAAAACATTTTAGTCTCTTTAAAGTAAATTGAAGAAGTGAATTAAAATTTCTCAAAATACAAAACACTAAAAAATGATTTTTATGATACACAATCATGCAGGTAATGCTTGTAAAATTAGTGAAAGACATTCACTTTGATTTGAACACGAAAATCTGCTTTCCAAAAAATAAAATCTAAAAGAAAGCTGTTCTATCTATGACTCTTATTCAAATTAATCAACGGGGGGAGGTTTTAACAATGACGTTTAACTGTAACAAATGCTGATCCAGGAAAAAAACACAAGGATGAAAAAATCAGTTGGCAATTGACGGCTTTCTGTCTGGTATTTCTGACCGCTATTTCTGTCAGGTATTTCTGTCCGGTATTTCTGTCAGGTATTTCTGTCAGGTATTTCTGTCAGGTATTTCAACTTGTGACTAGTATAATTATGTGGAAAGTCAGAACCCATGAAATGGACTTGGCAAAAAGCCATTTAGAGGCACTTTGGATCTATTTGATTTTCACATCACGTCTGTGATATACATCTGTAGAGAGAGAGATTCCTATAAATGTTTGATAATATTTCTTAAGTTTGTTTGTGTGTCATTACATTTAGGTTGATTTTCTGAGAAACATAAGAGAAGCTGCAAAAAGTCTACAAATTATTCTAAACACAAATAATCATGCATCTTGCAACATGAAATGAAAGGCTAAAACTGACATGCGCAAAATTTATTATAAAAATAATTGCTGAAAGTTCAGAAATGCATGCAGGACGTGGTTAATTGATAACATTTATGGATATGGTTGTAATTACAGATTTCAAATATAATTTTTCCAAGCCCTTAAAATAATGAACTACAAAAAGGACTTGGAGACATGAAGGGTATTAATTTAACCGTTGTTAATTTTAGCAGTGTTCTAAACATTTAGTGTTGCATGATTCCATTACATTTGAACGAGGAGAAGGATAATTTTTTTTTTTTTTTTTTTTTTTTTTTTTTTTTTTTTTTTTTTTTTTCAAGCCCCTTGTATGACAAATTTCCTTTGGATAACAGAATTTTTATAAAGCATTTTTTTTTTATCAACAAGTTGTCTATCATTCCTGTTCATAAACAAAATTCTTACCATCAGCGTTTCCATTTGTGAGGAAGGTGGAGAACCGGGTCTTTCTTGCTCGTCGGTGAAATCAGACTTTTTTGCCCTTGATGACCTTCGGTTGGAAATGGACATCCGCTTTTTGACCGGCTTCTCCTTCCTTGGGGACTTGGCCTGACAATAATCAAAGTTCAAGGTCAAATCATGGAAATAAGAATTGGGATGAAGTAAGCTAAAAGGTTCCACACAGTATCTCTAACAAAAGCATATGGAATGTGAATGACGCGTATGAAATACTGGTAGACATTAGAAAGAATTAAAAGCACGACTTGAAAGACCTATTATGGGATCCACATTGTCAAAAACCAAATAGAAGAATCAGAGAAAATACAGAAAAAAATGCAGGCAGATTTGTAGCCAACAACTATAACTATACACCAGGTAGCACAAAAATAAACACGTTAACATTACAATGGATAACGCTAAAAAAACCCGAAGAGCAAGAAATAAAGTAACAATTTTTTTCAATGCAATTAATGTACATGCAATATTACCTTTTGATGAATTCATAATACAAAATAGACTCACAAGGTCTGGCGCTCAAACATTTACACTGCCTTCATTAAATGTAGATATATACCCATTTATATTCATATTTCTCTAATACACTCACATTGTGGAATAAGCTCCCAACCAATATAAAGTACAGTATAGATATAGGATATTTCAAGCAGAAAGTTAAATTTACAACACTTATTTCAAAATACTTGAATAATAATTAACTTTAGGTGTGTTGACAAGAGTTCTCAGCTATCTGAATTTGTCAGCTGTTTTGAAGACTAAGACTAGACCATAAATGTGAAAAAAAAATTAACGTCTTCTTGAAACAAATGCCTCTTACCTAATGGGTCGAAGCACAGATAATGTGAATAAAAAAATAAAAAATAATGATCAATATTATACCTTTAATCTCAAAGAAAAGGCAAAATAATAAACATATAAATCACCACCAAGAATAATAATCTGTATCTCATACCTGTGGAATTTGAAGAGAAACTTCAGACGTTTTCACAAGCTGAGGTTTGGGTGCCACAATGTCTTGCTTGGCAGGACGTGGTGATTTCATTTTCATCAGACTCTCTGCATCGACTGTGTAACCACTGAGACCAAACTTCTTCCTTGGTGTTGCAGTGGACGCTGTTGGTTTTGGTGATACCTTCACCTTGGAAATGTCTGAGAATCACAAAAACAAATCCATCTTATATCAATACACAGCCAGCATAAAGGTCATGGTAGATTAATATAATACAAGGGAAAAGTTGAGCAAATACAAAGAAATACAAAAATTGACAATATACTATTCAGTGTATTCTTTACAAACAAACAAAAAAAGAAAAAAAAATCAAATACATTTACAAGGTACCACAATAAAGTGTTTTCTTATAACTTTAAAGTTAGTCTTAGGATTCACATTCTAGGAGTTTGGGATGGTCAAATGAAGGATAATTTGAATTAATACCCTTACACTATGGAAAAACAACTCACAAATCAATTCTTTCTTCAATAATATGCTTTTTGAACAGACAATGTTTTATTTTGTATTTCGGGTAAGTCATTCCACTCAACAGTGTCAACATAAGAAAAGGAGTATTCACCATACCGGCACCTTTTGTATGTGGGGGAAGTTCATTCAAAAATCTTTTTATCAATCAATTATCTAAAATATTCTAGAGGATTAGTGAAGATTGAAAACTTGGGACATCTTAAAGGGGAATAGCTTTTTTAAAACTTAAAAAAAAAAGTGAAAATGTCATATTTGAAGCAGTGGTCGACATTTATTATCATTTAGCTAGTGCAATTTATTTTCCTCTTTCAATTACAAGTCTTGCTGAATTATCCTGATCTGCCCGGAGTCCTAACAACAGTTTAAGTAAAAAGGGAAAAATTAAATGTTTGGAAAACATTTTTGCATGGACTATACAAGTCATCAATGTTTGAGTCACATCATAAGCTAGCATTTATAGATGGGTCTTATGATTCTCATTGATAAATCTAAAAAATATCTAAAAATAATCATCTAGAACAATGTTTAAGTTTGAAGCTCTTTCTGAACATTCAAATTGATGATCTTTAATTTGACAGGCAAGTTGTCACCCTTGATAGATTTGTCATGCTTACATTTCCAACTGCAAAAAAATCACATTTATCCTCCTTTTATGTCCTCCTGACATTTATATATATTTTTTATATTCAACACAGTTTTCTGAAATTTCCAGAAATTGGAGTGATTATTGATGTTACATGAAGAGTGCAATGTACATTATTTAGATGGCTTTGAGATGGGGGGGATTTCATCAATTCAACTACAGGTTTAGTATATTATATACTAAAAGGGAAATGTACTCTTTCTATGCCAACCCGCGGTATATCGGCATGAAAACAATTTACATGTAACTATGAGTGCCATGAGACCAATTTACATGTAACTATGTGTGCCATGAGTCCAATTCCATATATTATCAGCTAATGATACACAAAGAGTTAAAAATCAAAGACTTACAATATTCAAAAGTTTTGCATTAAATACTGGATACAAGAAAAAAAAAACGCGCAGGACTTTAATTGACTCCCTAGGAAATTCTCTACCCCGGTACTTGTTTTAATAGCAACAATCATTTTAAAACCATTTTGAAGTCGCTGTGCAATTTTTCGGAACATCATTTACCAGTACATAATTTACGCAATGTTGACATGAGGTTTTTGGAGTAGGCCTGTTAAAATCGTTGGCGTTTCACCGCACCATGCTAATTTATATTTTGCTTTAAATAAAACAAATATTGTTAATACGTTTACTAAAGTCTGGATGAAATTTCACATGGATCCCTACATACGGAAGAGAGTTATGGCCCCTTAAAATCCTGCACATTTTTTTTTCGCGTACCCAGTATATATAAGATATATACAAATATGGGAAAAAATCTCAAACATACAGATTTAAAAACAGTTTTATGCCTTCTTTTATCTAGTCCTAAACACATAACCTAGAAACATAAGAAATTATAGAAATTATTTAGCATTTAGCTAAATCAATCGTTTTATATGTCTGTTGCAAGGAAACATTACTTGAAAATTTCATATACACATAGTATTATATTTGATAATATAATAGAGACCACGTGACCAACAAGGAAGTACTAAGACAAATCGAGTCATTTGTGTGCCCAGAGGAACCACTGCTTACCACTGTGAAGCGAAGGAAACTTGCGTGGTTCGGTCACGCCACCCGACACAACAGCTTGTCTAATACAATCGAACCTTCGAAGGTTGTCGAAATGAGGCCGCCAAAGAAAGAGATGGTCGGACAACCTCAAGGAATGGACCCAAATGCCAACAGACGACCTTTTAAGAACTGCACGGCAATGACTCTCGGTTTCTTCGGCACTCACATCTCCCCGACCACGCAGGTAAAGGGATCAGTGAGCAATTAATGATAACCAGCAGCTCTCTTTATGTGGTAATATATGTATACATGTGTGTGTTTGCGTGTACACTTATCTTTCACCACATTCTGATTTGTCTTTTGTGAGATGATAAGCTTTTATCGTATTGTAGTTTGTCACGGTGTATAATGTTAAGTAAAGTAAACTCGACATGGTGTCAATATCAGCCATAATTTGAAATCGGGATGAAGGCTAAGATTTGTGAACTGAGGTAGGCCTATGTCATGAGTGAAAATCAAAAAATAAAGTTCATGATCACTTGTCATGTACATGACACAATAATTTGAGATCTGTGTACCGGTACTCAACTATGATTTTTATATTGATTCTCATCATCTATTTTTCACCTGGAATTTGTGAAGTCTCCAAGAATTTGGCAATGTCGTCTTGCTCTTTGGGAAGAATGTCGATTGTCACTTTTAATTCAGTGTCCGCAACCGCCTGGGGCTCAGACTGAGGATGAAGAGAAAAAATTAAGGAAAATGGCAAGCAATGATTTCACAACCACTGGCAAATTTTTAAAAGTCTTCATTTATAAATGTCACACGTTTTGTGGTGCTTGAAACTAACCCCTACCAGAAGTGACCCAGGGCTTTGGATAAGTACGGCTCCTGAACAAAGAGGTCAGAGGTCAACAATCCCTATAGTCCTTGACCAAACATTACCAGTTTCCAGCTGCCTGGCAGAAGGTCTTGGCTGACCACAGGCAGAGTAAGACAATCCAGACACAATGTGCCTTTGCTTGAGGACAGATCAGATAATACATTTCCTTAGAAGATTGTTTGTTACATGATATGTTGGGAATCATTTTGGAGGAGTTCAAGGAATTCTAGTTATGACAGGCTGACATGATGTGTTCAGATCTAGAATGTTGCCATGCCAGGATAAAAAATGACACTTGTACTTGAGGTGCTTGAAGCTGAATTTTACCTGTCCACCTTCACATTTTGGACAAACTGACACAATGTTCAATTTGCACAACATTCCCACATCTTGCAGGCCTATCTGGCAACATTTCGGATGGTACATAAAGTGATGCCCTTTCCAGAAGGCGTCTAAATTGTTTTTGCACGAGTTTATCGAAGGCGACGTGACAATATTCTCCGGCAAACACGTGAAAATGCGTTCCACGATCCTTAAAATGCCCATTAACTACAATCGTGTATCTAAAAGTTTCCAGATACCTGGGTGTCATCCTCCTCCTCCTCCGATTCGGGTTCTGGCGTTGGAGGTGCAGTGGACACTGGGGTGGGACCAGGGGATTCCCCAAACTTGGGAAAGGTGAAGGTCAAGTCATCAGTCACATCCTCAGGCTCTGACACCTCGCCTTTTGAATTCTCAGCTTCTGGGGGCTGTGTTGTCCCATCCATGTCATCTGCTAGACCTTTCTTCATTCTCCTCCTTCGCCTCCTCCGCTCAGCTGTCATAGCAGAAACACAAACAAACAAATTTAAACAATTAGAATGTAAGATTGAGTAAATTATTCAACGTGTGAAAATGACAACACAAACAAAGTATCAACCAATTATTCTAGACACCCAAATTACAGATATAAAAAATGCATGTTTCTTTTAATAATTTAGATAATTTGTACAAATTTCTTTCTCAAAAGAAGACAGTAATAAACTGATCATAATTTTAAATTTTGTAGCAATAACAATTTTGGTACAGATGCATTTTTATTTGTTGAAATATCACAAGAAAGGAAGAAAAAAAAAAGATTTCATAGATTTTGTATTTGGCTGTGATTAAGGTTGTGTGAATAGATGTTAAAACTCAAGAAACTTTTCTGAAAAATACCCAAACCCCCCCCTCACCCTCCCCCACCCCTCC
>JBCHJU010468843.1:0-12544 GCA_039654505.1 Plocamopherus imperialis
GAAATGTTTCTAAAACAAAAAGTACAGAGACTTCACAGTTCTATTGAAAACTGTGCACTCTATAAACCCTTATGATGTTGCACATAAAATTTGAAATCTAAATGTTCTGTGGTTTAGAAGCCTTTCGCAATGACAGATGTTCCAAGTCCCCAATTATATATAGTATAGATAACCAGGTGAAATTTCATAAGGTTCTACTGACAACTCACATGGATAAATAGACTTGAAGATGCCTGGTGGCCTCAAAACGGCAACAAAAATCTATCTTATAATACTTATATGGCAAATTTATACTCAACATTTACCTTATAGGGCAAATTTATATTCATCATCTACTTTATTGGGCCAAATCATACTCATATTTATTGGGCCCATTTATACTCATATGTATTGGGCCAATTTATACTCATATGTATTGGGCCAATTTATACTCATATTTATAAGGCCAATTTCTCCTCATCATAGGACCAAAAACTAGAGACAAATGTTTGATATAGGACCAAAAATCGGAGATACACATTTGGTATAAGACCAAATGTAGCATTGTATTGGTCTTTCCAATGTCATATGTAGACCGACCATAACTTGATAATTTGTGAAATAACTGCTAGACACATTTGTAGATTAACTGATGGACCAATTTGTACTTTAACTTTAAATAGCTAGACCAATTTGTACATTAACTAGCTAGACCAATTTGCACATTAAGTGACTGGACCAATTTGTACATTAACTAGCTAGACCAATTTCAATTTGTACATTAAATGCTAGACCAATGTGTACATTGACTGGCTAGACCAAATTGTACATTAAATGGCTAGATCAATTTGTTTTTAACCTGCTAGACCAATTCGTATGTTAAATGGCCAGACCACTTTGTATGTATGTTAAATGGCTAGACCAATTTGTATGTTAAATGGATAGACCAATTTGTGCATTAACTGGCTAGACCAATCTGTACATTAAATAGCTAGACCAATTTGTAATTTAACTGCAAAGATTAATTTGAACTTTACTCAGCTAGACCAATCTATACATTAACTTGCTTGACCAATGTATAAATTAACTGATTAGACAAATTTGTACATTAACTGGTAGACCAATCTGTAGACACAGAAGACCAACCTGTATAAACACTGAAGACAAATGTGTAGGCACTGAAGACCAATGTGTAGACACTGAAGACAGATTTGTAGACAATGAAGACTAACACTAAAATGTAGACACAGATGACTAACATGTAGACACTGAAGACCAATTTGTAGACACCGAAGACCAATTTGTAGACAATGAAGACCAATGTGTAGGCACTGAAGATCAATTTGCAGACTACGAAGACTAACATATAGACACTGAAGACCAATTTGTAGACACTGAAGACTATCATATCTATATAGACACTGAAAACTAACAAGAAGACACTGAAGACAAATATGTTGACACTGAAGACAAATTTGTAGACACGGAAGACCAATTGTGGACACGGAAGACATAGAGAAAGCCAAGTAAGTCAAAACAGGAGAGAAAAAATTACCCAGGTATTTTCTGTCCCAAAGTCCGCTTGGTTCTGCTGTTGCCATGGTGAGCCGTGATCTGGGTGAAAAATAGCATAACATTGACATGTATGATAACATTTTAGTAACTTTTCATTAAATTTTGTGCCACTTGTTGCAAAGATTGAATCAATCCTGTAATTTCAGCATGATTGAGGCAATCATTTAAAGATAAATGATTGAGCCAATCATGCATTGATGTAAGGATAGAATAATTGAACCGATCATTTATTGATGCCAGGATTTAGAACTTCCAGTGAAGAGATAGAAAGCTATCCACTGAACAAAAAGAATTGAGAATCAAAATTCAAAATACACAATGTGAGACAAGAAAGGAAAAACTAAAGAAAAAACAAAACAAAGTCCTCCATAAAATAGGAAAATGAGCCACAGACTTATGGAATAAAGAACTAGAAAAAAATGGTGGAAGACATAGACAAAAGTAACGACATAATCATGTTCAAGGCTACAAAACTGCTACATAAAAAGCCACTTGGAAATCCAAAAATAGAGGATAATGAAGAAAGTCTCATAACAGATGTCAAAGAAATACTAGGGATAACAATGAACCAATCAGTGCAAAAGAAGTGAGAGAAGCATTCAATGTGTTTAATAACAACAAAGCAGCAGGACAGGATGGAATATGTGCTGTGTTATTAAAATATGGCACACCAACCTTAGATAGCAAGATAGCCCATATATTTAATAGTGATTTCAAGAAACACCAAGAACTCTGGATAAATGCCGGACTGCTGTAACCAATCCAAAAGCCAGACAAACCAAAAGGCCCTCGCAGCAACCTAAGACCAATCGCTCTTTTAAACATACTCAGAAAGGCCCTCTCACTTATAACATTTAAAAAGAATAAGACCACATGTAGAAAAATATCTATCACATAGCCAAAGTGATTTCCGCCCCAAAAGAAGCACAGCGGACGTCGCCTGGAAACATAGATTATTAGATGCCCAGAAGCAAAGGCAACTGCAGAAAACGTAACAATAAAAATAACTGGCATCGATATGCCAGCAGATTTTGACACCATAAACAGAAGCTTAATGATGACCATACTGGATCAATTATCAATGAAGTTCAGCTAAGACTTGTCCAACTCAATACAACAATGAGTATAAAAAAAAAAAAAATGGATCCACAGAAACTCGGCCATATACCACCAATATTGGAACTTCACAGAGTGACAGCCTAAGTCCGATACTTTTTGTGGTGTACCTCGAGCATGCAATGAGGAATGTAAAAAACAAACTTCCAACACCTGAAGCAAGCATCTAAGCCAACTTCCTTGAGAAACAAAATACGCAGATGATGCAGACTTTGTTGGCATAGACTATGTTGACCTGAAAGAAGTGCAATAGATACTTAAGATTAAGAAATAGCTTTAGAAAGTCAACAAGGACAAAACAGAATTTACCACCATATGCCAGAATGACACAGAATGGAAGAATACCAAGAAAGTCGGATCTCTTATGGGGACCAATGAAGACATAGCAAGAAGAATACACCTCTCTACTGCAGCACTCACAAAACTCAATAACATCTGGTTCCCCACCAACAAAACACAAATGACCATAAGACTGAAACTCTACCAAATTGTTCAATAAGTACATGTACTACTCTACTACTGTGGCACATGGGCATTAACTTGAGCTGAAGAAGAGAACATCGACGCATTCCATAGAAAACAGCTTAGAAAAATCCTTAACATTAGATACAAAGTCAAAATCACAAATAAATCACTGTACAAAAAATGTATTGAAATGCGGCCATATTCTTAGGCGCGATACTGATAACCTGCCAATACAGCCATGGCCATGTACTTCGAAAAAGCTGGCGACCGCTTTACAGAGCAGCCGGTGACAACACTACCTGTCACCCGAAACAACGACCTAAGCTGCCTAGGGTCACAAGCAAACAAGCTGAAAACATCAAAAGACCTGGCAACCCTCCGTATGACAGCACAAAACTGAAGACACTGGAGGATCCTAACGGGGGAGATCAGAGATGCTGCTGAGGCCTCAATTTTGGACGACTAACAAGCAACCAACTTTAACTTTAAGTCAAGTAAGTCAATAAAAGATCAAGACAACATTACCAGTACCTATACTATAGAGAAAGCTATAGAAGCAGATCTTACCGCCTGTGTTGGTCATTTTCTTATTCAAAGCACGCAGACACTCTATGTAGGTGGGCTTGCATGACTTGTCACCACACGGCACAGGAAACCTGGAATCCTGGCAAGCAAACAATTAACGTGCACAATTATTTGAGTTTGAAGTCATAACAACAAAAAACACCTTGTTACTTTTGTGTCCCTTCTTTTCTAATCTTAAACGATGTTCTCGTTTAAATGCCAGCTTCACTTTATCTTTCAATGCTGTTTTCATTTAATTGTCAGCTTCATGTTATCTTTCAAAGCTGTTATCATTTAATTTCCAGCTTCACTTTGACTTTCAACACCCATCTCATTTAAATGTCAGTTTCACTTTATCTTTCAAAGTTGTTATCATTTAAATGCAAGCTTCATTTTGACTTCTGACCCTGTTCCCATTTAAATGCCGAGTTCTTCTTATGTTCCATCCCGTTATCATTTAAATCATATTAAATGTTACTTTTAACTTGATTTTGAACCCTATTTTCATTCAAATGCCCCATCCAATATGACCTTTAACCTTGGTCTCAATTAACCACAGCTTCTTGTTTGACATTCCACCTAAATCTCATTTTAAGATTCAATTCTTTCTGCAATCTGGTCTGGAAAAAAGTTTAATGTGTGTATAAACACAACAATGAAAGAAAACCCATCAAAAAAAATATTAAAAGAAGAGAATAAAGAAAGTCTAGTGAAAAGTAGCGAAGCAAAACAAATAAAAAGGCTACAAAGGGAAAACGTTATTCAATAGAAGAAAAAAAACAAAAAAAAAAAAAACACTTAAAACCAAATCAAACTAAAAAGAAAAATCGAGGAAATGCAAGTTAGCAGAATAACATTACTTGAAACAATGAAATATTCTTGATAGCAAACACAGTTACAAAGATGGAAATACATAGGGTCATTAATGGTGGAGTCCAACTCATATCTATACTCCATCTACTGCCCTATGATGCGTCTACGCTTTACTCCAATCTAGACCCCCCCTAACTGCATTGTGATATGTATACAACTGAGCTGTGATACGTCTACATTTTACTAAAATCTACACCTAAACCCCACCTACTGCACTGTGATACATCTATACTTAAATCAAATCTATACCCCACCTACTGCACTGTGATACGTCTACACTTTACTAAATTCTACACCTACACCCCACCTAATGCTCTGTGATACCTCTACACTTTACTCCAATCTACACCGGGCATATAAATATTTAACTCACCGGACAAGGGCCATTGAAAGAACTCGACACACATGAAGCGACATACTGTATGTTGTAAGGTGTCCTGAAAGCAAATGGACAACTATGACTTCCAGTGAAATTACAAGAAGGGACGCTACTTTTAGAGGCTCAAACTCAAACCCCAAAGATTCAAATTCAATCAATAATTCAATAGCATAATTTATTGTAGGTTGACTGATTCTAAAGGCATCAAAATTCTTTGTTCTTTTAATGGATTTTTATAAGGCTGAGCACAACTGTAAATAAAACTACTTCACATACATTGTGATTCAAGTCTATGTTTGTTTTCTTTTGTGTTTGGAGTAAATTGCAGTGGGAGACAAAAGAATTGGAGACCTTGTCAGACCCTTGACAATTTGAATGAAGGAGGAGATTTTGTTAATTGATTGGAGTTGACAGAACAGACTCAATTTTTCCAACATCTGACGCCAATAGCACCCATGACGATACAACATGAAATAATGGGCCAACCCTTACATAATGTCAACAATATTAAATTTCTCAGCGTTCAAGTACAAAGTGAATTGAAGTGGGGCAGAGGTAAATGGGTTGACATAAAAAAGTAACAGACTACCAAGGGACATCAAATGAGATCCAAACAAGGGACATCAAAGCATAAGCGTTCCTTGGAACATTGGAAGGGATAGTATGGCTAACTCTTCAATAGAGGACCAGTCCAGATTAACCATGGATTGTTGAAAGTGTTTCAAGTCTATGAATTCGAAAGCCATGGGGAGGGGGGTTAAGGTTGTAGGGGTACATGATACCGAAATAACTATTTTGGTAGGATCGAATTTCGCCCGGGTGACGGCCGATATGGCCTGCTCTTTTTGATTTAAATCACTGAGGGTTCTTTTACATATGCAAAGGCACATGGGACCTCCTATTTTACCGTCTCTCTCCGATGGGACTAGGCACTCAATCATCCTGCCAACCACAGGACGAAGTGGCGGATAGCTCAGTGCACAGGGCACTCGTCCACCAAGCCAAAAGCCAGATGTGCAGGCTTGATTTTTAAAAACACAATAGCATATCTTGTTATAAAATTCCCAACTGATGTTATAACTTTGTGAAGTGATCTGGACAAACTGGCAGAATGAAAACAACATACCACATGGAATTCAACTCCGTAAAAATCTCTAGAAAGCGAAGCCCAACTGTTTACAAATACACCCTACACAACTATGATCTAGAGCATGCAACAGCTGCAAAATACCTAGGAGTCAAAAGAAGATCTTATTTTAATTGGGATGAGCACAAAAGACACAGTAGTGAAAGCAAGCAGAACTCTGGGATTTCTCAAAAGAAATCTGAAGATCAAATCAACAGCAGTGAAGGAGAAAGCTTACACATCTCTAGTCAGATTGATCATGGAATTATGCTAGCACTGTTTGGGACCCTTATACCCGGCAACAAATTGACCAAATAGAAATGGTTCAAAGATGGGAGCATCATTTGTTACAGGGATTTACACTAAAACCACAATTGTCAACAACATGCTGGAACAATTAAATTGGCTATCTTTATAAACAAGAAGATGAACTGCTCGAAAGAAAATGTTATATTAAATTAAAATAAACGCATTGATTGCCATTTCCAACTGTGATCCTCAGCACCCACTAGGACATCAAGGAAGCGCCATGAACACAGCTAAATACCACTCTCTACCACCAAAAAGTACCAAAGAGAATTACATGCCAAAAGAACTACATCGATGGCGACCTTGGATGATTTAACACACCTTCTTCCTGCTTCCTGAAATAGATTATGAGTTATAGCATTAGCATAATATTAGGTCCTCAGCCATAATGTGGTGAGCCTTGATTTGAAATCATAATGTTATTTTAGAATCTTTATTAGAAAGGGCAGCACATTATACGGCAGATACAGATAGCCAGCTAGTTTGATGACAAACTGAACACATCTTACCAGGCCGCTGTTTTGCAATGACCAAAGTCAGCAACAGTGCGTTCATAGTTCATCAGTATACTCATAATCTGAAAGAAAGACCATCAGTATGCTCATTATCTGAAGAAAGACCATCAGTATACTCATCTGAAAGTGGTGAAAGAAAGACCATCAGTATGCTCATTATCTGGAAGAAAGACCATCAGTATGCTCATTATCTGGAAAAAAGACCATCAGTATGCTCATTATCTGGAAGAAAGACCATCAGTATGCTCATTACCTGGAAGAAAGACCAACAGTATGCTCATTCTGTGGGAATAAGACCAACAGTATGCTTATTCTCTGGAAAAAAGACCAACAGTATGCTCATTCTGTGGAAAAAAGACCAACAGTATGCTCATTCTTTGGGAATAATTCCAACAGAATGCTCATTCTGTGGAAAAAAGACCAACAGTATGCTTATTCTGTGGAATAAAGACCAACAGTATGCTTATTCTGTGGAATAAAGACCAACAGTATGCTCATTCTCTGGAAGAAAATGGTTGCAATTTTGCAAGTCGTAAAAATTCATGGACCCTAATCTATGTATCGATATAATACATTATTATTACTGAATACATCCAGAAATATCTGTCATATTGTCTGGATCTAAAGTACGCCTTGTGATTTTCCAATTACAGAGAGAAAATTTTACAAACAATTTATTTTTCTATTGATACTTAATTTTTCCAGTACATAGAGTCATAGAGTCCAAAGAGCGATTTATGTGGAGAAACGGAACAATCCATTCATTAACCTGGTTGGTCATTTCCCATTTATATTATAGGCCTGAACCTTGAGAGCCAGCTTTTTGGAATTGATTTAGCCTAACATAGATCAAGACCTCGGGAAAGAATCTAAATCTAGACAGCTATGAATGGATGTCTCGTTCTAGATCCCTCATTTAGAGGAGTGATTTTGAACTAGATATCAATATTTTTTAAAAGGTACAACTGGATCTAGATATAGCTAAAAGCAAGCCTTTTTATATTAATAAAAACCTGCACAAAGCAGAACCCAGCCTTTAAACGGGGGTAATGTAAACCATCTGTGGTTTAGCAATAGTTGGTCAAACTTGTGTTAGAAGGAAAATAGTAATCCTTTCAAGCCTTTCAGTTCATAGGGCCGAAGTTTATTCCAGTTTCCATTGCAAGAAGTAGACAGTGATATATTACATCAGTCATTTTCTGACTATGGTGCTGGTATATTTCAGAATATTTACCAAGCCAAACTGTACCTATTTTCACCTCGGTCGAGTGAAGCAACAGGGGTAAATGTTCTTACTTAAGGAAAAAATGCATATGTCACAAAGTGCATTTGAACCCTTGACCTCTCAGTCCATGGCCCAATGCTCTACCACTTTACCACAACTCCTCCCATGTAAGAAGAGCCTTAAATTAAACTAGGCTTAGTTTAATTAGCCTTAAATAGTGCAATATTTAAGTTCATTTATCCTGGGGAAAAAAAACAAATTTCAGTTCACCCCTCCTTAAATAATTTTAACCAATTTCCACTTCATTTATTCTTAAATAAAACTAAATTTAAGTTCAGTTTTCCCTTATAAATAAACAGAAGTTTATATTGCTTAAAATGAAAGCAGATTTAAATTCATTTCACCTTAAAGAAAACCAGATTTAAGTTCATCCGACCTTAAATAAAATCAGATTTAAGTTCATTTCCCTTTTTAAAAAACCCAACCCACATTTATGTTCATTTCACTTTAAAAAGATAATCCAGATTTAAGTTCATTTCACTTTAAAAACAACATCAACCCAGATTTGATTTCATTTCACTTTTAAAAAAGCAGCCCAGATTTAAGTGCTTAAAGAAGACCAGATTTATTTAAGTTCATTTTATCCTAAATAAAAGCTCATTTAAGTTCATTTTTGCTTGAAGAAAACCAGATATATCTAAATTCATTTCATCTTTTGGATAAATGAACTTAAAGCAGGATAAAATTAAGATAAAAAGGACCTATTCCTGGTTTTATTTATGTATCAATAAATTTAAATCTGGTTTTATTTAAAGTGAAATTATTACTGGCTTTATTTACATTCATTCATCTACGACCAGCACCAACTGGCAGTGGGGTGAAGACCAACCTGGTAGGCCATGGGAACAAGCTTGTCAAAGGTCTTGTCCCTTGTGTCCTGGTCGATGTAGGCTAGCATGCCGGCACGAACAACTAGAATCACACACGAAGGTAAATCACACACATGTCATTGTCTATATGCCATTCTACAGACACAACTACATGACACATGTCAACATGCCATTCGACAGACACAACTGTGCATCATACACACACATGTCTACATGCTATTCTACACACACAAAGTTGCATCACACACATTTACATGTCACTCTACACAAAGGTACATCATATACACGTCTATATGTCACTCTACAGTAATCTACAGACACTTAGGTACATCACGCACACAAACATCTACATGCCATTCTACATACATAAAGGCACATGAAACACTCATGATTCATATCAATCTACAGTAATCTACAGACACTAAGGTACATTCTAGTCTCACTAATCTGGAATTTGCTAATCCAGATGCCTCGTTAATCCGAACAATTGGCTGTAAACAGATTTTGGTTCTTATTATTTATAAGTAATTTCTGTTTCCATATCTGAACACTGGATTTGGGGACAGATCGCTATTTTGGCTTTGCTAATCCGAACTTTCTCCCCATGAAAGGTAATCGACTAGATTTACTTTGATCGATCAGTCTGGTTTGGTTTTCCTTATCATCTGGTGGTTTATAGACACTACTGTTCCTGACACACATCTATTCAGACAGCGGAACATTGCAGACCTGTCCATATGACAGCGCAAAATTTCTCCAGCCACACCTACTTGACGACATTGTGCTCTCAAGAATCTGATCTTATGACATAACCTTCCCTCTGGACATCTCCTGACCAGCAAACTTTCTTCACACCTAATGTGAAGTGAGTCAGAGCAAGGTCATCTTGAAACCAAGGAACTTTTTTTACACTAACAAAGTGGCGAGATGGCATAATCAACACTGTATGTTGTCTTCATTGTTTGCAGTCCACATGCAAATGTCTTTATACCATTGCAATAACTTTTGAATGAATTGATCTTTCCATGGCCCTGCTTCGCGGACATGCCCCGGGGTAAGTATGGGTCCAATTCTGAGCACACAGTCCAATAGTTTGTCATGCATCGGTCATTTGTCGTTTATACTGACTTTTACTGTGCCCCTTTTCAGTAGACGGCTTTCAAACAGTTTATGAGTTTGTGTAAGTGTTCACTCGCACCAGTCACTTTGTCCGGTTGGTAATCATGATTGCCAACAATGCTATAAGATAGGAAATCTCGTTATAAACTCTATGGTGGTTTCATGAGTCGACCCTAGGATATAATCTTGTTGTAAACATCATTCATACCCCATGATAGCCCTGGAATGTCTAGAGGGTCAGGTCAGCATCACTGATTCAGTAATCTCGAAAATTTTGTGATCCAAACAAAATGCTATGAACAGAAGGGTTTGGATTAGTGAGACTAGACTCCACATTACACACCTTTCTGAATGTAATTCTACACACACATAGGAACATCCAGGGTTGCGACGACTACAGAAAAAATTGTAGCGCACTACAACTTCGCTACTTGCAAAGAAAAAGTAGACGCTACTTTTTCACTACTTCATTAAGTAATGCACTACTTTTTTCACTACTTTTGCTTACGACGGCTACATACATAAAGACACAAATAATATACAGTGGAACCTCTGGATAACGGCATCTCTGAATAACGCCAACCCCCGGATAGCAACATTGATCTCTGGTCCCAATTTTTTTGCTATGTATTAATAGTAATAAAAATCTCAAAATAATGACATGAATGTTAGTGAAATCTCTGGTTAGCGACATTGATCTAGCGATAATCAGCAGTTGACAGCAATGCTTGATGCGAAAAAATCTAGTCAAACAGACAAACTCATTTCCGACCAGCAGTATCTCATACTCGAAGCCAATTAAGGGGGTATGCAGGTAGAATATTTGAAGTTTAGCATAACAAAATCGAATTTTATTTATCGTCAAAATTGGTACTCAAATCAATCATCTTTCAGGCCATATGCAAATTTTACCAAAAAGATGTCTCTAAATACGATAAAATATATTTTGAATGAAGCTAGGAAATTATTTTCATACTTTAAAGGCCATTTTTTCAAAACGCGTTTTTTGACCGAACCACAAAAAGTTTAGACTTAAAATATCAGAAAGTATTAGACCTAGATTTATGAAACTTTGCATGCTTGTTGAGTAATAATAAGTACTATTAACTGGCTAAAGTTCCTGGTCTTGCATAACGTTATAACAAAAGTTCCTGGTTTGACTTTACCCCAGCAAGGTACTCAACTCAAGTCAGGCGATATGTTCCCGTTTAACCGTGGAATTTTTATGATGATAAAGCATATTATCGCTGTGGTACTCATTACCATGGACACGTTACTTTCGATTTCATTATCAATATCGACATTTCATAACGCTCTAGAAAAAATAACCCTGAATAAACTGTAATATTCGATCGACGTCATTATGTCTCAAGGATAACAATAACAGTAACATGTTAATGTTCAAAACTGATATTAAGACTTCGAAGAAACCTTGGTGTGCATTTAAAGCATGGCTTAAATTTTAATTCCTTTCAATTAAACTTGATCCTTTCAAGATTTGCGCAGAAATCTAATTTAAATTACAGCTCAGCCGTGCATCACCATCACGCGTTTGCTGAAGTAGTGAGTTCTCCTGCCGTTTTGTAACAAGCCAATATAGCCCTATTCTTCATTTAAATATTATTTGTTAATTCATTGAATAGATTTGACATGTGTAGCCCTGCAGATTCGATTAAGTAATCGATAAATCGGAAATGAATGTCTGGGCAAGATTCGATTTCTCGGGTGAATTTAGCCCTCGCACAATTTACCCACCGGAAGTCAGTCTGTAACGAGCGAGTGGCGAAAGGGATTGTGGGAATGTATCGGTAGAACGCTTTGTTGCAAGCACGGCATGGCACGGCAGACGGAGAGGTAGGCGGCAATTTATGGCCGAGATAAACCAGAGGCCACCGAAAGTGAAAATCGATATCGAATCGGCAATTCGTCAAACAGATATTGGGACATAATAAGAGGATCCGAGTCAACACACATTTCCCTTCCATTTTGTTTCTTCTCATTTTCACGTCGATATCCACGCAATAATCCCCAACAAAAACAAAACAAAAATATTACAAAACAAAACAAACAAGAAACAAGAACAACAGCAACAACAACAACCCCGCACCCACCCCCCCCCCCCAAAAAAAAAGCAAAACAACACCAAAAACTTCTAACGTTACAGTTATAATATTATAACCGATACGCGAAACTCTGGCATATCAACTGAACGATCAACATTCCACGCAAGTCTTTTTGCGTCAGAGTTGACGATCTTGAAAGGAATCATTCACATAATATTGCGTCATCAGTCGGGGGAAGGGGAGGGGGAGGGGTCTCTCCAATGTGGACAAGTGATGACACGGTTGACATGGGTGGGGGGGGGGAGGGAACAGCCCAATGATGATGGCATCATTTTATCTTTCAGGC
>JBCHJU010468954.1:0-12542 GCA_039654505.1 Plocamopherus imperialis
AAAAAAACAAAAAACAAACAAACAAACAACAAAAAAACCAAAAAAAAACCAACAACAAACAAAAAAAAAAAAACAAAAAAAAAACAAAAAAACAACAACAAAACAAAAACAAACAAAAACAACAACAACAAAACAACAACAAAATAACAACAACAACAACAACAAATAAACAAACAAACAAACCAAAACAACAAAAGTCTATGTTGGATATAACAGAGCCAGATGGAAGAAAGCGAGGATAACAATCGTAACAACACAGTTGAATTGTGATAAAGGTATTTAACATGGCCAACAACCTATAGTTCACATATACTCACACAAACTCATAAAGACACACACGCAAAGTAGCAACGTCAGTACACACATGCACACAATGCACGCCAACTTTATTACAATACGAATAATATTAGAACATCATAAATTATTATTGACGGTATCACGCCCTGAACGAATTAATCAAATTACGTACTTCGGCTAGCATTAAAGTTAATATAGGGCGGTGTATAGAATTATGTGCCTTACAGTTCTATGAATCCATGCTCAAAACTTTCTTTCTTTCTTTCTTTCTTTTTCATTTCCTTCATAACATAACATATTATGTCAAATGTGATAAAGGGCTGCCTATAGGTCTCTTGAAGTTTAAATGCCCTGTGGTAAAATAAAGATACCTTTCGGTGTCAGGATTTCAATCTCGGACGGCCCTTTTCCAAGATTTTCTGTCCATAAGACACTTCCATTTGGCAGAAGTTAATGTGAGGCTCCTTCTTTTTAGGTCTTCCTCAATCTCTTCTTCCCAAAGCATTCTTGGTCTTCCTCTTGGTCTTTTCCCTAAGATTGTTGTCTGGTATAGATCTAGTGGTTTTGGTATTCGTGTTTCCTCCATTCTGTTTACATGGCCATCCCATCGAAGCCTGTTTCTTCTTATATTTTCCAAGAGTGTATCTGTTTTAAGTTTTTCTCAAAACTTAAGATATTCAAATTACGATTCTCCAGACACTTTCTCCAAGACGTGGATGCGCCAGATGTAAAGAGGTAGCTGCTTTGAACCTTTCCTTAGTTGTAATTTCTAGATAGAAATGGTTCAAAGGAGGGGTACGCGGTTTGTAACAAGACAGGAATATATGTACTATAAAACCGCAAGTGTCCCCAATAATATACTGGAACAACTAAATTGGTCATCTTTGCAAACAAGAGGAAGAGATGTTAGACTCAAAATGTTATACAAGATAAAAAAAACAACAACAAAAAAACGTCTTAGTCTCTATTTCGAACAGTGATCTTCAACACTCCACTCAGACATCAAGAAAGGTCCATCAACATACATGTAGTTACATACCACTCTCGACCAATATATGTTACAGAAAATTCTCCTTTTACCCCAGGACTGTATCAGAGTGAAATCACTTGCCAAAAGAAATAACATCGGCGGCAAATTTGGAGAAATTTACACACCTTCTTTCGGCCTACATATTACTAAACAATATGTCCTTAGCCACTGTGACAGGCGTTTTGGTATAGAATCACAGGATTATCCATGATGTCAGAAACTTTTAAAAGTGAAGGCAGACATCACGCGGCGGCAGATGCAAGGCAGATTCAGAATTTCGAATTGGTTTGTTCTGGGATTATTTATTCAAAAGCCGTGCACACTTCTTTAGGTAAACAAAGTGTCTACCCACCATGTCAGATAAAACTGATTATTATTCACACAGACGAGTTCATACAACTCACCTTGCTGTTATCTTGATCTAAGCGTACACCTCTCGACCTCTAGCCTTCTAGCATTAACAATTCAGAGGCCTGGCGGGCACTGCTTATTTAGTCAGGAGTGTAAGAAACCTCATCTTTTCTACTATTCTTTATTATTTGAGAACGCGGATAGCCTAGAAATTAGGGAACTCTATCACCAAGCGAAAGGTCAAGGGTTCAATACCCGCTGAATAGCCTTGATTTAAAATCAGCAATGTTCGGGGTTTATCCCCACTTCGTCCTGAAGTAGATTTAGGCTTCGTTTACAGAGAAAACCTATGAACCAAGCGACTTTTTTTTTTTTTAACACAGCCTATTCGGTCCAAGGGCATCTGAAACAAAAGGTTGTTGCCGGTTACTTTCGACAAATGAAAAGCCACTAGGAGACGTGTTTGGCTCTGTACTGTGCTGCAACAGACCGGCCTCTTTCTATGTTATTGTTGTGAGTAGAATGTGAGTAGTATTCATTTATTCGCTGTTACAGTAAGTGCAATACTGAAAAACTAATCACAACATCCCCGATTAAATCGGGGAAGAAGGTCGGGTATGTGTGCATGGAGCAGTGTGGAGGTACATTGTTGTTAAAAAAAATTGGCGTTTGATTTTTGTGGATCACTTTCAGTTGCTAGATAGATCTAGAATCTAGATCTAGTCGTTTACCAACATTGCTTTTAGGAAAGACAAGATCAAGACCAAAATTGGTGTTCCTTCTACCATCTTTAAAAAAAAGAAACTAAACAAATCTCCATGGCATCGCTTTTATTTCGTTTGTTTCAAATTGGGAACCTATTTCGAATTGAGGACGTATTTAAAGCAGCTAAAAAGAGTGAAGACACGTCTATCATCATAAAAATAATTGGATTGAACTAGAAACGAGTATAGCAACACAGTACAGAATCAGTCACACATGTATAATGATTTGAACAACATATTGATTTAGGCCTGCTATGATAAGTACATCGGAGAAAAGTCCTGGATTTCTACTGAATAACGAAAAGCAAGAATAAACCTATCAATGATTATAATGGAAGTAATATGAATAAAAAAGGAACTTGATTATGAAAGGAAATTGACAACAATGATAATAATAACAATGATACTTAAATAATAATGATAATAATAATACTATACTAATAATAATAATGATAATAATAAAAATAAAATGATATTAATAATGATAATAATCGCTATGATAATAATAATGATGGTAATAATAAACGATGATAATACCAATCATGCGATTATATTTCGTTCGTTTGTAAATTGTATCTTTGCGGCCCGTAACAACATCAACATCAACAGCAACAACAACAGCAGCAACAACAACAAGAAAAACAACACCCCCCCTAAAAAAAAAAAAAAAAAACCAAAATTAAAAAATACAACAAAACAACAACAACAACAAACAACAACAACAAGAACAAACATGCCCCCCGAAAAAACAACAACTTACAACAAAAAAAAAACAACAACCCCAAAACAAACAAATCCCAAAATCCGCCAAAACACAGACAAACAAACAAACAAACAGAAAAAAAAACAGACTAAAACAACCGCAACACTTCCCCGAAGATGAATAGCGTCCAAGATCTAGAGTTGTATTTCACACAAGAAGTGTCGATCTGCGGAGGTGCAGGGCGCTCTGCTGCAACCCAAACTTCCACTGAGCTGAATGGTGACGCATTCGTAACCTCTGTCCGGGTCTAGAAGCTCGGTTCCTTCGGTCCAGATAGAATCAGTCATACCAAGGAGTTCCCCTGGATGCTTTCCGTACCAGTTTTGGGACAGGTTATTGTATTCCGCCCCGGACCAGATTTCCGACGGAACGCTTGACATGTATATACTTGCAAATTTAACGATAGACTCGATTTCGCTCTGAAAGTTGGCAAAGGCCAGCGAAGTACAGCGTTTTTCGCACATGTCTTTGGCCGTTTTATAAGAAGCAGGTCTTCCGGTGGTGGCATAGCAATAAGCAAGGCCGTTTTCGTTGTTGACGATTCGTGCGAAACCACGTTCACGAGAACACTCTACAGCCTTGGGATTAAGCATTTCGTAAGCCAAAAGATTGGTTGGAAACCACTGGGGTATGTACCATATTTTTGAGTATAAATCGCAGTAGAGGTAGCACGTCTTCGATAAGAACTGAAATCCAGCGCATGGTGTTTTGCTTTGAACGCAGATGGCAGCGCATTGCAATAGATTGTCAACGTTGTTCACTGAGGTAAACGCATCAATTTGAGTTTCAAGAGCGACTTTCTGAAAACGAACCATTCTCATCTCCTCTAATGAAGAAGCACAGATGAAAAACACGAAACTAAAAAAGGCCAGAACTTTGAAAAACATGGTCGATCCGAGACGACGATTCTCAAGATCCCATCAATTTGTAAAATTAAAAATTGAGAGATTTTTTGAGGTCGAATGAATATCTCGCTAATCACGCATTGATTGTAGCCCACGTGTATAATGAAATGATTTCAAAATTAGAACTAGTTCCACTTAAAAAGAGACCAACCTGGCGAGAGAGCAAATACCCGTTATTATCTTAATTGATTGCTATGCTCATTTTGTTTGTGCAAGATCTTTTGATACATTGATTTAGATTGATTTCTCCATGACCATACAACTGTACGACTGCTGTGAACAATGGGGTTAAGACGTTCAGAAATGGGGTTATTTGCCTTTCGTGTTACTTTTGCTCTGGTCGAAGAATTGTCCTCATACGCAGGACCCGTCGATTTGAATGTCTCGTAAAAATCGATTTTTTTTTCTATTCGATGCCGGTCTGATCTCCAACTTCAACTTAATTCAATTTCCATTTTTATAAAAAATTATACAGCATCGTCGACAAAAGGATTTAGAGTGGTTTGACAGCTTGGGCAACGAAAACATGACCTTTATCTGTCTATAGTGCCCCCCCCCCTTTTACACGCAAAACTAAAACAAGGAAAAAAAATCCAGCTTAAAAAGATTATAATAAGGTCACTATTTGGAAACGGACTCACTTATACATTGGCAGTCATATAAAGCAAATAATATCGTTCTCACTTTAGAACTGTTACATTATGGATTTGTTCAGGCATATCAATTTGGAAACAATATGAGACATCATTACAATTTTGCCCGTATGCGATTTTCTTGTTGAATACCATCTTAACAATCCAAGCAGGAAAGTCCAGATCTAGAACCAGACTGATCTAGGGTAGAACTAGATTTAGATCTACACTTCCAAAACTGTTATTCGTAGACCTAGTGTAAAAACAGCGTTAGGAGATCTGAGTCTAAATTAGAACTAAGAAACTTAAGAGAGTGTAAGTGATTTAGTGATCGACAACAAGAAAGGAGTTTCGTCTTGACCGGCAAAGTTCTGCATGATAATTTTTGCAGGCGGGATTCGATCGATAATTGATAGAAAATGTTCTGTACAAGTTTGTCTGGTATGATAATATAATTTTCACTAAAGGATAGACGAACATAGGTGGCTGAGCTTGATGGCAACCTCTTCCTCTATTCTTTTGTCATTAGAGTTGCTTTTTTAATGAAGCTTCCAACAACCAATTTCCTTAAAATCATTCACTGAGTCACCACTTTGCTATAACTTTTAAAACCTTGAATTTATCACTCATTGTAGGGTCTAATTTTATTTCGTTATGTCCAAAAGCTCCCGAATATTAGACACTGACAATAACATAAAATGCTTCGTAGTTGGAGACGTTCTTTGGGGCCACCCGATGTATTTTTGATTTTTGTAAAGTATTATTACTTTTTCTGCCTTTACCGCTCAGGGAAACAAACTTGAGACTTGGCATGAAGGTACAATGCATTTTTACGGTGAACATAGGCTGGTTCATTCTTTTCACTTCGAAGCATCAAACTTTAATCGTCCTTTAAAACATTCAGCATAATTCAATCGAACTGCCATTTGCAGGTTTTTTTCACCCGAAGATGTACCACGTACCGGAGGATTCGCCAGTATTTTATACTGACCCACAATCCATGAATGATCGGACCAAGGATACGTGCAGATTTCTTATCCATAAGTTTGGGGCGATGTTCGAAATTGCCTCTTAGAAATCTGCAAGTTGTGCTGGTCTTTTTGAAAGGCATTTGCGATACATGTATATTCCATTTCAGGACGACTTACAAGTCAGAGATAGAAATACCTTAATACTTCTTCAAGTGCATGTTCACATTGGTTTTAGAATTCAGGATACTTCTTTTTTAAAGACTTTGTATGGCATTTTTGGCGTTAAAGAGCTGCCCAATCTGACTTCCTCTTTTATTTTTTGCTTGGAGTTTGCATCGTCTTCATGGTTACTCTGTAGACAATCATCTTTATAGAAATAACAAAAGATAAACCTGGATCTGATACAAATAGATAATAAAATTCAAGGACGATGTCGGTAATAAAATTGTCTTATGTGATATGACGATTGTAGCTCATGCCAAGAAGGGTTGAAGGGTGACTAGATTTTCTTCTGTAGGATTGCTAACAAGACTTTTAAAAAGTCTGACTGAATAGGGGAAGTTCATCGAGTTTCACTGAGATATCAAAGGCTTTCGTAAGGCGATAAAACCTTCATGCAGTTTTTCCACTGTGTTATTCATCCTACCTCTAGGGTTGCTTTTCATTTATCTTTGCTTTCGCTTTCTAGGGGTAAATGAATTATACACAACGTAGCACAATTCGTTTTGGCACGTTCACAATTGATCTTTGAAGCCTTTTGTTGTAAACAAGGTTACGAAATGAAATCGGTTGTATTTTGACTCCTGACATTTCACTGAAATTTATAATGACTAGAAAAAAACTTCCCATGCATTGTTTGTGAAGGCAAAGCTTACAGATAATGATTCAACGAATTAAATGAGTTTCACGTATTATATTACAACTAAACGTACAATAGGAAATATTCAAGCAGTTGATGATTCTACATCTACTTCTAGACGGAAATAGAGGATTCTCTCCCTTTAAATTGATTCTCCTGCAGGAAAGTATTGATCAACTTGGTAAATTTAGTTTACGAAAAGTGTCCCCACTCACCCCATTATATCCAGTATCGAATGTAGGCAAACTGTAAAAGGCTTGCACTATTCTGTCTTTATGACTGCTACAGGGCCGATTGCCTAACTAAAAAATATATTGATTTTTGAATTTTGTTTGTCGCTTTAGCTCTTTATCGATATGATACTTTGTGTAAAAGTGCTTTAGATGTTATTTGAAGTAATTGGTATTATTTCAAATTATTCAAGGAAAATTCTGTCTAAAAGTGCTTCAGATGTTATTTGAAGTTATTGGTATTATATCAAATTATTCAAGGAAAGAGGGCAGATCGTTACATGTGGTGGAAATGATGATCAATGGCTTGGAGCAAGGTGAAATTAAGATGAAGAGAATCATAAGTGGTGACGTCGAGGGTTAGCATTACTCACGTCTCCTCAAGCCGATAAGTGGATCAAAATTATGGTTTCTCAAATATTACAGGATTTTCCCTTTAATTCATTCTATGAAAAATGGGTAACCCAATCTCGTATTACACTCTAAAGAATATTTTTGAGAAATATGTCTTATAAAAGTTGATAGTGTGTACAATGTCTAATTTAAAATCAATTTGTTCTCTTTGTATGCTATACTATATTATGTGCTATATCTTTTCAGACATAGTTTATGTTTATGAGGCATGATGGGGATGTGAATGTGCAACAATTTCAGATAACGAAGATAACAAGTGAAGGGCGAAGCAAGGCAATTTCTGTTCACTGTCAATCCTTCTCTTCTGGAAACAAACATTGGAGCAAATTCCAAAACCATTTGCTGCTTGTAGCTAGATTTAAATTGACTACTTCAGACATCGTCAATGGACGCTCCTAGTCAAGTCACATTTGCATCTAGCGACATGGCACTGATGACCAACTGCTCTACGCTGTGTGACGATATCTTCAACGTTATGAAGGAACTGGATCAAGGGGAGGACACTCCAGGGCTGATCAGCCAACAAGCGTTCAATACCGTCAACTTGTTGCTAGCCCAGGTGTCCGTCCCGGTGATTCACGTACGTCTTGTCTGTGTACAAGGACATATAATATCTCGTAAGATCTTCGTCACATGATGTTTAAAAACAGAAGAGAAAAGGAAAAAAAATCGAAACAAATTTTTAAAAACGAATATCTTAAAAATAATATTATTACTAACAAAACGTGACGTTACCCTTTAGGAAGGGAACTCGGACTGTTTAAAAATAATAAATCGTGAATATAATATAGAGGAACGTATCTTAAATTATCTTT
Organism: Plocamopherus imperialis; assembly: GCA_039654505.1. Classification (NCBI taxonomy): domain Eukaryota; kingdom Metazoa; phylum Mollusca; class Gastropoda; order Nudibranchia; family Polyceridae; genus Plocamopherus; species Plocamopherus imperialis. Next base: position 8,032 of record JBCHJU010468954.1, read on the forward strand.
TATGTGCACAAAATAATATTTCTTCAGATTTTAATGTGATTATTTTGTTGTTTGTTTTTTGTGCCTTCTAACAGTTATTTGGTATCACAACCAACACCATCAACCTCAAAGTCTTCATGTCCATGGGCCTTACGGATGTCGTGACCTTTTGTTTCTTCGCCCTGTCCCTGTCGGACCTTTGCTACCTTTTAATGGCCCTCTTCGTGTGGGTCTGCTACACTCTACACCGTCTCCAAGTACACTCTTGGGTCAGGCTGGACCAGCTGTCGTTTTTCTGCATCTGGTACGCCCACTGGCTGTTGTCCATAGCAACCCTCGTCACCACGTACATCACCATTCAGAGATGCTGCTGCGTCGCCCTGCCGCTGAAGGTTAAGAGCTTCTTCACGCCCAGAAAAAATATCATCATCATTCTTTGTTTGCTCCTGCTGTCGGCGTGCCTCTACATCCCTATCCAGTCCGCCATGGGTCTAAGCGTTAGCAAGGACCCCTTCACCAATGTCTCCTTTGTCGGGGTGTGGTACGATGATAGCTTCGAGGCCATTCTGGAAGTGACCGATTACACTGTGCTTATGCTGTTTCCCATAACCACTCAAACCATCACGGTGACTTGTACCATCATCCTCGTAATAAGCCTCCGCAAGTCTTCCAGGTTCCGCCAAAGCATGTCCGGGGAGTCAAGTTCAGAGTACAACGACAAGGTCAAGGGTAAAGAGACCCAAGTCGTGAAAGCCGTGACATGTGTGACCTTGATGTTTATTATTAGTAACACACTACCGATTATTATCTCATTGACGAGAAGGAGTGTGGCCGACTTCAGAATGTATAAACGATATCATAATTTGTTTTTGCTTATGAACATCAGCAAAGATGCTCTACAATACTTGAATTCGTCCCTTAACATTATTGTTTATTATAAGTTTAACACTTCATACAGGAAAAGGTTAATATCTTTGATTTGGGGACAACCTAGAAAAGTGAAATAAAGCTTGAAAATGGAGACTAGTCGTCGATATATATCGGCTTTGGTTGCTTTGTTTTGGGCATAGTCGGTCTCCATCTTATTAAAAGGCAGGCAACCGAAAGATAGCTGCTTTTGATGAATGCAAAATCTCTCGATTTTCCACAGGCATTAAATTCCCTCATCAGTATTCGTCCTTCTACTACGATATACTTAAACCGGTTAGTATACTGGAACTGTGCACCATAGCCTTAGATGCCGCAAAAATAATTTCATAAGCTAAATTATTATACTGTTTTGCTTCGTAATATAACTGATTATTAATGGTGTTGGAAGTGAATCTTTTATTTTGTCTCTTTCCTTCAATTTTGTCCGGAGTTGTAGCGAAGAGACATTATTAGCATTTCTAGAAAGGTTGTGTTACATGGTGAGAAAGAGCGTGCCACATTGCTCCTTTAAATGACAATAATGTAATAATATTGAGCAGTGTAATTATACGTGTATTAATGATACAAATGAGGACGCTGCGTTGGTAAAGCGGTAAGGTGTTGGATTACAGACCGAGAGGTCAAGGGTTCAAAGCAACCAAGTGACACATTCTTTTTTCCCCTTAAACAAGAAAATGTGACCCATCCAGTGGCCTCACTCGACCCAGGTGAATAATGGGCGTGAAAGTATTCTGCTATAGACTATCAACCTATTCAGAAAGTGATCAACTAAATCTGTCACTGTCCACTTCATGCTATGGAAACCGGAAATAAACCGGCCTTAGGAACCGAAAGGCTTGATAGAACTTTCATCTTTTAAAATACGGAAAATGAAAGGGATACTGATAGACTCTGTATATTACCATACACGATAATGATAATTCTTGTAATGATACATATATAGCGAAAATAATAAAGGATCCATTAATAAACGTTTAGTACATAATAGCAACATGAGAAACAATTATAAAATGATTTAACGACAAGGATGAATAATGCATGTCATTTATATTATAACACATGTCCATGACATCATTCTGTGCGCCTTTCATAACGATGAACCCAATCATCGATGAACTTAATTGACTCACATTCCGGAGCAGACATGCACATACAATCGAGATCTAAGGTATTAATAGAATTGTGCTTATAACATTTGCTTCTGGAAACATTGATATCAATGGAAATTTGGGGACAGATGACTGATGAGATATCGCAAAAATTGAAATCCGGAATAATATACACATTCTTGAAATAGTAATACTAACCTCATTTTTACACATAGGATCGAATATATTCAAGACAAAGTAAGATACGTGTGTTATTACCACGATGTATCCTTATTACTATTTTATTGCTACTGTTATTTTTGTTATTTTTATTACTATTATTATTATTATCTATTATTGTTGTTGTTATTATTATTATTATTATTATCATTATTATTATTGTCATTATTATTATCATTATTATTATTATTATTATTATTATCATTATTAATATTAGATTAGATAAGATTATAGAATTAAAGACTCAATTCATATTAAGGTTAATCAACCTTTTAAATGTCATATAATGGGATAAATAGCATATAGTTACTACACCACACGAAGAACATAATGATTATTTAACAAATAAATCGGGTGGCCCCGAAAAAAACGTCTCCATCTTTGAAAGCTGACTTTATCATTGTCAGAAAATAATTTGTAAAATGCTTCGGGACACTACGAATTATATCAATTCTCTACAAAGTGTGAAAATATGAAACTAATTAATTCAATGATTCAAAAGTTACGAGAGATACCGTAGAGAGATGTCGCAGTGCACGATATAACGGAAATATTGGGTAGCCCAAATGTAGAAAGCAAATAGTCTCCAACTTTGAAAGCTCACTTTATCATTGTCTCTTCTAAACTTTTAAGGAGCTTTGGGACATTACGAAATAAATTAAATCAATTCCCTAAAATGAGTGAGAATTTGAGCTTGATTAATTCAGAGTTTTAAAGTTATATACAGTAGAGGGGGGTCGCATTGTACCATATGGGATTCGGATGTCGGAAGCCTAATTAAAAAAAAGTAATAAGAACAGGAGACAAGGTTGCGATCATGCTCTGCCACCAATGTTCCTCTATAATTTAGTGAAAATGATATCATACCAGACAAAATTGTACTGAGCATTCTCCCACAAACGAATCTTGCCTGCTGCATTTATCAAGCCGAATTTTGCCGGTTTTGACTTCACACTCATTCAATTATTTGATTTCTAATTTGGACTTATATCTGGTTTTATTTTAATGTTGTCATTCTTTAAATATTGTTTAATTATCTTTATTTTCGTAATAATTTAATCCTTTGGATGTGGGTCAGATATGTGTGTAATGGTTTTTGTTTTTTTTTTGTTTAGCAAACGTCATAAGACAAATTAAAAACCTCACTATAATGTTTTTTGTGTGAAGAGTGCGAAATGGCGCATCGTAAACCTTACAAGAAAGAATTCAAGTAGCTGCTTGGTTTGAGGTTGTTGCTTGTGTAAAAGGGTGGTGGAGCCAACAGATGCTCAAAGAGGAGTTCTGTCCTGTCATAATCTTCCTAGGAAAATTACAACCGGTTGATTTTCATTGAGGACAGCTCATATCCCCACTTACTCGACCAGTTTGAAATTGACTTGATAAGCGATTTCAAGGGCGTTACGAGCAGACAATGAGACAAGGGTCTAATGAATGGCCCGCGTGGAGGCCTGACCTGACACCGTGCGACTTTTTTCTGTGAGGCTGGGCATAACAGTCATTCGTCTGTCGAAGAAAACCACAGAATCCTCACGAACTTGAAGAGTGCGTGCGTCAAGTTATAACGAACGTATCACAAATAGTTCTAGAGATATCTATTGTCCATAATTTTGGTACCTGTGCGGCTTTGCAAATTATTTGAAAACACCGGCGCCTACGCTAAATTTTAAAATGTCAGTATCTGTCCTATATAATAAAGTTTATGTGATGTAAATTTCAGGACAGTTGAGCTATTAATAAATACGTTATAACTTTTTCCCCACTTGGTACTTACTTTTCAACCACCCTGTAGAACTATCTGGTCTTAGATCTAGACCTTCCTGCTTAGATTCTCATTGTTGTGTTCAACAAATTGGAGGGCTTATCAATTGTTAGGGCAACTGAATGCTGTGTGATATTGTCTCAACTATGGTATACTTGAATAAATCCCTATTGTAATTGTTTTATGGTATCAATATTTCTGAAATGTTGATGGTGAGTACAAAATTGCTTGTTTTATTAGACTGCCAATTTATAAATGAGCCCGTTCCAAAATGACAACATGTTATCTTTTGAAATTGGAGACGTTCTTTGGGGGCTACCCTATATATTTCAATGTATGGGGCTCTTTATCAATATAAAATCTTAAAGCGGTAATTTTATCATTATTATCATTATCATCGTCATTATTATTATTATTATTACTATTATTATTATCATCGTCATTATTATTATTATTATTTTTATTATTATTATTATTATTATTATTATTATTATTATTATTATTATTATTATTAT
>JBCHJU010469065.1:0-12542 GCA_039654505.1 Plocamopherus imperialis
TCTCTCTCTCTGTTTCTCTTTCTCTCTCTCTCTCTCTCTCTCTCTCTCTCTCTCTCTCTCTCTCTATCTATCTCTCTCTCTCTTTTTTTTTCTCCCTCTCTGCTTACCATCTCTCTATATTTTCTTCGCTTCCACCTCTACCTCAACAGCCCATATGATTGTCAATGTGTTTGTTAATATACCGTATGATGTACACCATTGCAATGCCCCTAACTGGGAAGACAACATTATTGAGATCGGATATATTAATGAAACAAACTCTGTATCCTATTTTAATGCGTCATGCTATTATAAACGTTTTGCACTTCCATTTGTTTGTTTGTTTGTTTGTTTTTTTGCTTTGTTTTTTTTTTTGTTTTATTGTTTTTTGTTTTTTGTTTTTGTTTTGTTTTGTCTCGTTGAATTCCAGGATAGCAGAAAAAAGAAAGATTATTTGACGACGCTAAACAAGTGAATTGAAAAGTAACAACCAGTAAACAAACAAGAAGAAAACATCCCAAAAGCAATAACAACACCCAACAACAGAAGAAAACAAAAGCGCAAAAAGATTCAAAAGCAAATAAAAAAGAAAAAAGCCCAAAGAGCAACACATGAAAAAACCTCACACAAAAAAAACAAAACAGTTAAAAATAAATGGTTGAATAAATCTATTCAATTTTAAGCTAAACAATAATGATATTACACATTTTTTTTATTTTAGAAAGTTGTGCCATATCGAGGCAAACATTGTTTACAGTTTTGCATTTTTCATGACACTGAAATCATTAGATAGATGATTGAAACATAACACAACTGGTATAAACATACAAGTTAAATAATTTAGTAAAGGCTGGCAATTGAAATTTAACATATATCTAAATTATTTAGGCCACATCAAATTCTAAACGTTAGAAAATAACAATCCAAAAGCAATAACATTTCATATAAAGTCCGGTATACTCGGTAACATAACAGTCCTTGGTCATTGATGACTAGACGCAAATGACATAATGAGTTTACTAAAAAAAAAAAAAAAAAAAAGAAACCAATTAGAAGAAAAACAAAGATCGGCTAAAAGTTTATGAACAATCATTTTTCTTTTTACACTTTCGTTTTAGAAGGTAACGAAACAGACATATCGTTCATTCTGTGAACAGGCAAGGGATCAGAATTTTGAAATAATGCATTAACAAAAAGTGTACGTGTTTTGAAAATGTGAAGTTGTCTCTCAATGATATGTGATATGTGTGATGATAGGAAGAAACGAAAATTAGAGCAGCAATGGAAAACCACTAATTGACTGTACTTACTAAGTTACTTCGTCTTTTCCTTCCTACTCGGTTTAGTTTCCTATCTTGATATTATCAAAGACAGTATAGGAATAAGACAGGACAGCTCCCACCCCACCCCTCTCTCTCTCTCTCTCTCTCTCTCTCTCTCTCTCTCTCTCTCTCTCTCTCTCTCTCTCTCTCTCTGCTTTTTATTTAGCATGTTCATATTAAGTTTAATTCGTCCCATTTCCAGCGCGCACGCAACTGGTTCTCTCTTATAATAGTAATAATTACTTAGTGCCCTCTAGCGGCTAGAGCGTACCAGAAGTAAACGCAAAAATAGCCAGCTGTCCTGTCTTATCCCTATACTTTAATATTATCTCGTTGTTTCTAGTGCGTTTTTGCTGTTTTGCGTGGGATACGTTCAACCCCTTTTAAAAACATGAGGATAATTTTGGACATATTGCCCGATCGCCGAATAAACAAGAAATGAAATAAAGTGAAATACGTTTCATTAATCCTTGACTTAAAATCACACTGCGCATCAGACCATAGAATTCAATATATTTGCTGACGGTAGAAACAAGTAAAATATCACACAGGCTGGCATTATAATACATAAATCGATTGAGAACTGTCTTTTATCTGTACCATGTGTTTGGAAGGGGTGGTTGGATGGGCCGTGCCTGCAAAATTTGAATTTACTTGGAACCTTTTCTGCCCTCTTCTTTGTACCTTGAAATGCTGATAAAAGTTTTTTTCCCATACTGTGTTATATTCATAGTCAAAGGAAAACAAGAACAAGTTCCTGAGAACACAACACAAATGCAAATAAATAAAGAGATATAAATACATATACAATAAAAATTAGACCCAGCATAGACAAATACAAAAGACAAATTGTTAATTGCATTTGCATGAATATTGACGATCCTTTAGCAATGTTATTGCTCGACCTGGACACGTATTGTAAGAAGAGTATGGATAGATGAAAAGCCACGCTCAATTCCCTTCAGATCGTTTGCCCCGCCTTAGATTCCGAGGAATGCACTTGTTGAAACGTCCGAGGTTCAAAAAGGTATAACTGGTGTGTGGAACAAAACAAACACCCTCCCCCTCCCAAAACCAACAAAAAAAAAAAAAACTAAAAAAAAAAAAAAAACCACACACACACGAACAACAACAAACAAACAATAACACACCGCAAAAAAGTCTTTAAGACAGGGAGTGAATTTTGCTTGGTGACAGCCGATATAGGCTGCTCTTTTCAATGTTAATCATTAAAACTTTCTTTCTATTTTTCTTTTTTCTCTCCCCCCCCCCACCCCTTTTTTTTAACATGCTCTAACGTGCACGGGAATTCTCAGTTGATCGTCTGTCTCCGGTGTGACTAGACACTCATTTACCTGGGCTACCACAGACAGAGTAGGCGGAAAAATCCCCAGAAAAAAAAAAAACTGATTTCAAATTAATACCTTATAAATAGCTCGCGAAATAAAAGACGAAAGTACGGAAATCAAAACAAGCAAGGTACAGTAAGCTTGCGAAATAGTTTTCCTCCGTATTTATTATTCATTCCTTTGAAAAATGATTAGTTTAAAACAGGAAGGTTGTGCCAAGTTTTTTTTTTTTGTTTTTTTTTTTTTGGGGGGGGGTGGGGGTGTTTGGGTTTTTTTTTTTCTTTTCCTGACATTTTTGTCTGTGGTCTTGAAATATGTATATAAAAAATCCAGACACGGTGGGAAAGAGAGTTGAACGAATTCGGTATGCGATATGTTCAGAACGAGCCAACGTTGCCCGCTTATTAATGAATCAAATATCGATTGTTGATTTTTAAATAATACTATTCCCTTTATATTTATACACTATACATGTATACTTATATCTATGTAGCCTTCCTGTCATAGTAATCTTGTTCTTATCGAAGAGTATGTCAAGTTTATCTTGAGTTTTAGTGATAGTACTGTTAATAATCTGTTCAGTTTCAAGACAGGCAGATGGATTTCTTGAAAATACGTGTTTATTACAATTTAATGTCGTAAAACATCGTTTTATCGATAAACCCAAGTTCGAAAAATGCACGGTCTATTTATAGGTTTTCAATTGCTCCCCGATGAAAAGATAATCTAAAAATTATCGTGCCCAATGTCAGGCACTATGGAAATGCCCGTACCCAAATATTTCTTCAACTTCTATTCTCAATATCATTCTATGTTTGTTCTTTCACGTGATTATGTTTGTTGGTTGACAAGTTGTGGGTGGTGCTAATCAAGAAGAGTTTTGTGAGGTGCAGGCAGAAGGCGTTCTTAGCGAAACAGACAAGACGTGCCTGGGTGGCATGATGATTGTGAGGTGGAGTGCCGTTAGAAGTCATATGTTGGTCACCTATGCTTTGTAATAAATAATTCAAGGTGTCCTTTTCATGTTGTCGTTTTCTTTTCAGCTTTGGTTGTGTTTTTGTATCTTTTTTTTTTTTTTTTTTTTTTTTTTTTGTCCGGCGATATTTAGAACTTGGTTATAATATACTGTTGTTAATAAATAAGTATACACTTTTCAAATTGATATAAGTAGGTATAATCAAAACGGAAATTTATTCCCCTTTCAGTTGATATAATTGCCAAAACGCTATCAACAGGCGTAAATATTCTACAGGCATTTGACTGATACTGCCCCGAAAATGAGAGTTATAATATATCATGGGCATTATGGTGAATGAACTCAATTGGAAAATCGGTTCTGGCCTGCTGCAAGAGCTCCCACTTGAATGTGGATGTGGATCGTAGCACTGTTCCTATACGTCATCTTGACCTGTTGCCGACCACTGGTAAAACCAAGACTTGGTCATCGTAACAAGATGTCTCTTCTTTAATTAGCGAACGTTCACTCGGGATGGATAATTGGAGCTTGGAGCAATTTGTGGTTTACTGATATTGCCTGTAGACATCAGTCACCGCGATAAGAGAATGAGACACTATCATTTTACCATGTAACGATTTAATGATAATTGCATTATTGAAATGACAAACCGCGGATTTGATTCTTCTTATGGTTTAGGGAAGGATTATCAGTTAGTATATAGGGAAGCCTCATTGAAAATATCCTGCAACAATCATGTTGTGCCTTTGATTCAACCTAAATTTGGAATAATTTTTCACCTTGACAGTGCTATCGATCACTGCTAACCAATAGACATTTACTTGTCAATGATACTGAAACTATTAATCCAGTACTAGCAGTTTTGTGTGACATGAATCCACTTGAACATGACTTGGAAACATGAAAGAGTGCTAGTAAATCAGGGCCTCCACGCAATGCAGACGAACTTTTCAAACATATTGTTTAAATCTGGAAAGATATTCCAGACGAAGTAATCGGCAACCTTATGTCATCCATGACAAGAAGAGCGGAGCGTTCAAAAATGCTATCTTAATAAGCGGCCACACTTAACACTGAATTAGGGGAAAAGGCATAGCAATATTTTGTTACTGTCACTTTTTAACTATTTTCAGTATGGCATGTGAGGATTGTTCATTTATTGAGATGTCATCTTCATTATTGTTTCAAATGAAAGACAAATAAAATACCTTTAAAATGATATCAATTAATAAAGGCTACGTCACCTGTTTTCAGAGGTAAACATTTTGGAAGAAGCGTATAGTTATTTATGAATAACACTGTAGTGTAGTGATTAAATCAGTTGTTGATTTATGTTATGAATCAAAGGATCGTGTGATTAGCTATTTAAGGAAGTCACTGACTTTTTGGCTTCCTTTTTTACGGCTAGACCGCTGAAGAAGGCAGACGGGACAGGCTTTTCCGTGTGGGACCTGTTGGTTGGCTTCTGTCGTTTGTCTTGTGAAGTACCCTATTTCCTTTCTTGTTTATCTTAATCATTCTTTCCCTTCCCTCTTTTGGACCATCGTAGGCAGGAAAATCTTTATTGCATTACGTTATATTTCTATCTACCGCGTGCATAATTTTCCAATTTATCAAACAAGCAACCCTCAAAAACGAACATTTGTATATATGTACAGATCTTATGTCTTATCCAAAATTAGTAGATCTGGTTACGTTGGTGGGAGTGGTTGGTGGGTTGTCGTTATACCCAAAACTGTACGATGTAGTTGTTGTGGTTCTTATTTTACCCAAATTTACTTGATCTAGTTATGTTGTAGTTCTGTCGATCTAACCAAAAAAATTAGATCTATCGATGTTGCAACTCTTGTGGTTCTACCTAAAATCAGTTGATCTAAATGTTTCAATTTTTTTTTTCGGACGGTGCCTTGGATCAAGTGAATAAACACGACCGGTTCAATGTATTAACTAAAGCATTGGATGTTTTAGTTATCACACAGGAAGGGGAAATTGAATGACGCAAGTGACATTTTACTATAGTTCTTTATGTATTTCTCCTTACCATTTCTGGATATCGGCTCCTTGTAAAAAGAGAACGTACGGGAATCTTGCGTAACTGGGAAATACGTCATGCATGTATGTTTGTTGATTTATGGGTATTTTTAAATTATTATTTGTGTGTGTGTTTGTGTGTGTGTGTTTCCTAGGTCTTAGACAGGGGGAGTGGCGGAAAACAAATATTCTGACTCTTTTTACGCTTTTCTCGAAAAACGTTCTCATGGCAAAGGCATTAAATATCTTAAAATGTAATGGTTGTACTTGAAACTAAAACTGAAATACAAATGATATTATGATAATTCGATATTCCCGCTTGTCAAAGGCATAATGTGCTTGCTAGTATCTGTAATAATATATATGTGATTATGACAAACTATTATCGCCTCCTCCGTCATTACCGCTCAAAACTTACAATTTGGCGCAAGCGTACATCGGACTTTTTTCGGTGAACATAGGCTGGTTCATTCTTTTTTTTACGATGACGCATTAAACTTAAATCAGCTTTCAGAACACTCACTCAAATTGATTCGATCGTACTACCGTATGCAGGTTTTGCTCCATCGGAAGACCTACCATGAAGCAGCGTAACTGAGAAGATTCGCCAATTTTTTTAAAACTTATCTAGGCGTAAGCAAGATCTGTTCTCGATTTCTAGCAAAAATCTTGATCTAGACATATCATACTAGGGTCCGTCACATAAGTGAACGATTTTGAACTAGATATCGATATTTAAAGAGAAATATAAGTAGATCTAGAATCTAGAAAGTAGATCTATATGTAGCTACCAAGGAAGCCACTATATTGATATTATTATTATGTTTTGACAAACCCGCTCAAAGCTGGGGGGGGGGCAGCTAGTGATAGATATAAGACGTGGAAATGATATGGAGACGTCGTGCAACATCAATCAACCATACATGCTACCATGGCATATATTGCGTAAACGATAAACGAAAAAGAACATGGAAATGATGTCAATCCTTCAATACATTGTACACGACATACAGAAGTGTGGAGAGAAGTTCTTCCCACTCCCACCGACATCCCTTTCTACACCGCGGCATCTGGTTGGCTTGGGGCGATACCATGCGTCATGTTGCTGTTTTTCTTGGCCATTTTACAAGCAGGCAGACGCGTTATCGATTCAGATATCAACACGATCATTTTGCAAATCCTACGTCAGATTCGTACAACTTTCTACATAATATATAACATATAAAATTCGTGAGAACTAACAGGATCGGCCATCAGAGCTCAACCAACATCCATAAGCTTTGAAGTCCCCCTCGCTTATTTTTTATCCTGATTGAAAACAACAGGTTTTGCAAGCCTTTGTCAAGCTGGATCTAGGTCTACACAGTTTTTCGTGGTTTGCTGCTTCTTTCATTTCACAGTTCCATCTGCCGTTCTTGTCTTTTGATTTCTCTGGTTGAAAAATGCCGTCTTGTTTTCATCATGAGCCTGTATTCTTCATTAACCCTGAGATGACTTGTAGGTTATATGAGACGGCGTTCTTTGAGTTTCTATTTCTATGAATGCTCCTCACAACCGTCACGCATACAGAAACACAAACACACACACACACACACACACAAGCCAAAAACAAATAACAAACAACACAATATCCACAAAAACACACTCACAGCCACACAGGATGGTGGTTTGTGTTATGGCATATAAATGTCCTACCTTGTATTTCCTGGGTCTGTCTTTCAATAAAACCTTCTATCATTGTTTCTATGTTGACAATATTTGTCCGCATCTTGAGATTTTGACAGACGGGCCCAATCAACGCACGAACGAACGATCTCATGATGAATGCCGATTCGGCGAATTCGGCCTCAGAAAAAGCTTGGTCTAATATTTTCTGTTGTTACGTCCCATTTGTATAATTTTTTGGAGATTATAAGAAACACATGATGTGCCATTCCTTGCACGCATTCCCTGCATCGTTTTCCCCGTTTGATGGCAGTCTTGTAAAAGGCACAAAATGGCACTTGGACTCTCTTGCAGCTAACTATTTGGTTTCCAATGCTTCACTTTTTGCATGGGCTCGTTCACAGGAAAATTACGTCTCCCCCTTTTCCTCCCCCCCCCCTCTCTCTCTCTCTCTCTCTCTCTCTCTCTCTCTCTCTCTCTCTCCATTTCTCTACTAATACGCAATTTTAACTAATAAATAATATAAGTAAAACAAAAATAAAGCAATTGAAAATAAAAATAATTTCCATCCAACACTGAAAACATTTATACCATCCAAAAACAATCAGCCACTCAGCCAAAAATGAAGTAAGCGAACCACATGAATAATATAACGAATGAAGAAAGATTATTAACATGTATGTACGGAATCCCCTGGGAATGTTTCAAAAGCTGAAATAGCCATCCTTTCCTCATCTCGACTATCCAGTACATTGATGTCAGCCACGTAAACCGCGTTCTACTTATTAACGATGGCAATCTATAGGCTATTTGCAGAGTAAACCCACAAAACGACGGACGATACAATCTGACATATAGACTCACACGTCGAGAAAAGTGTTCTACGTCGCATTAAACGGGAGCAAAGTAACCGAGTCTGTGTAACCGTGCGCAGGAAAATTTAAAAAATAATAATATTACGACGTGAAGAAAATCTGGTATTATGTTATGGCAACCTGTCAGTGAAGGAAGAAAGAAAGAGGGAAGACACCACATCCTACTTACCTGAATTCCAACTGAAATGCAGCAGAACGTGGTTGATAATAATTTTAACGAAACAAACATACCAGATAGCAAAACAAAAGCAAAACAAAAACACTAAAAAACACAACCAGACAAGCAGACCCAACCCCCCCCCCACACACACACACACACACACGCACTCACAGATACACACAAAACAAATAAAAACATGAAAAAGCCAACGAAACTCCCTGCCCAAAATAAAAGTAGTCCTTTCAAGCCATTCAGCATATAGGGCCGGAGCTTATCCCGGTTCCTGTAGCATGAAGCGGACAGTGACAGATTAGATCTATCACTTTCTAAATGGGATGCTAGTCTATTGCAGAATACTTTCCCAGTCAAGCTGTACCCATTTTCACCTGGGTTGAGTGAAGCAACAAGGGTAAATTTTCTTGCTTAAGGAAAAAAACGCATTTCCCTACGCAGGTTTGAACCCGTGATCTCTCGGTCCGAAGCCCAACGCTCTGTCCGTAGGGCCACTACGCCCCCCTGTGCTTCCACTTCGCCCTATCCTGAGCCATCATCTCCAACTGGCACCAGGAAAGACCAGCCTGTTTTGTTTCTGCTGGGTCGACCTCCTCCACGTGGTATTTGGCCTCCCCTTGCCTCTCTTCCCTGTGGGATTGCATGTCAGGAAATGCAGAACGTAAAAGTTTGATCATGGTCGTTTTGGATGTTTCTTGCCACAACCTTTTGCTTTTCTGGTTTGCAGGGACCCTGCACATCGTCTTTTGACTTCTCTGAAGATATCTCAGTTATGAGTTATTGTTGTGCCAAGATATTGGTATTCACTTACAACTCACTATTTTTTTTTTTGTTGGTTCATTCGTATGTCATAGGGTCTCTTATTATTTTTTTTTCACATTAAATGAGAGATTCTGGACCTCACTGTGCTTTTTTACTGACATAATAAGCTGTTCTAGGTCTTGGTGGGGCTTTCAAGGGCAGGACTGTATCATCCTCAGATCTCTGTTCTAGCAAATTGTAGCCTCCGATGTTGAGACTGAGTTTAAAATATTTTTCAAAATACATTTGTCTCATGATATTTTTAGCATAGATGTTGAATAGCTAGGGTGATATGATGCATCCTTGTATCAAGTCTTGCTCTTCCTTGAACCATTCGGATGTTTCCCCCATTAATTCTGATAGTCGCTGAATGTTCTATGTAAAGGCTTTCCTTTATAAGTTTGATTATATGTAATGGAAATCCCATGTCAATCATTATTCTCCAGAGGGCTTCATGCTGGACCCAGTCAAATTCCTTGGAGTAATCAAAGAAGCAACAATATAATCGGTGTTGCACTCCCCGCACTTTTTTTTTCGATGATACTTCTCATGTTGAATATGTAATCCCTCATGCCCCTTTCCTTGCTGGAATCCCACTTGCGCTATATTCACTTTTTCACGTATCTTCATCTGTATCCTCTTTAAAATTTTAGCATTATTTTGCTGGCATGAGTAATGAGGGATATGGTTCTGTAGTTGCTACAAAGTTTGAAGTCCCCGATCTTTGGAAAAGCAACATATTATACAGATCACCTCCGGGACGTAGGTCAAAATCCATTCCTCCATACTTACGTGCATAGTGCGTGGTTAATTTTTGCACTCGCTTCACCTCCTTCTTTAATTAGTTATGCTGGTAAACCATCTTAGCTTACTGCCTTTCTCTTGTTTAGTGAATTTATTGCCAAACGAATTCCATCGAGTAATGGTTCGGGTTCGCTTTCTGACACTATGTTGTCAATGTTTGTCTGATGCTCAATACTATTTTTAGCATACATTTCTTTGCAATATTCTTTCCAACAATTCAATATTTCTTACTTTCTGTCAATGTTTCTCCGTATCGTGATTTACAACATTTGGATTTGGTGTGTATTCTTCAGTCGTCAGTTCTATCTGCTTATGTACCATTTTTTTCATTTCCTTTATTGAAAGCATCTTCAATTTTGAGGCAACAGTTTATGATAGACTCTGATCTGTCTTCTTTATTATGTCTTGTACATCTCTTTGGAATTGTATTAAATTCCTGGCTTTTCCAAAGCCTCGTATTTAATTTTAGTGGTCTTCTTTCTTAAACGGCTTTCAAGGTTTATTCCCGAATCTAATACTGATTTCTGAATCTTTTGGGTGGTATTAGATGTTTGGGGTTTCCATAAAAACATTTTTGCTCCCTTTTTTGGTTCATCTGGGCTAATCTTTTCCTGTACCACTATGAGATTTTCAAATTTATTGCTCACTTCAATAGCATGTGTTTGATTTATCATTGAAATCCCAGGTCAATCATTATTATCCGGGGCCTTCGTGTTGGACACAGTCAAGTGCCTTGGGTAAGTAGCAATATAGATCTGCATTGCACTCCCGGCACTTCTCTAGGATATTTCTCATGTTGAATAGGTGATCCCTCATGCCCCTTCCTTGTCGTGACCCGCTTAGGCTATGTTTACTTCTTCACTCATCTTGACCACCAAGTGAAATATCATATTTATTTTTTAATCATTACCCCACGATGACGGACACAAAAAGAAAAACAACAACAGCAACAACAACAACAACATCGACGACGACAACACCACCAACAACAACGACAGCGACGACGACAACAACAACAACGACAGAAACATTCCTTTCATGACAGGGACTCTTGCAATGGACATTTGTTGTGATCTCTATGGTAACAAAGACAAAGTAAAAGAAGGAAGAGATCATTAAATAAAAGAAGAAAAACAAAAGATGATTTAATAAAATGGAAAAAATTTGAAGGGCAAGACTGTCAATATGGCGGGCACGTACGTTTTGGTAGAGGGAATCGTCTAGTGGTCCAGCCTTGATGTAAATGCCATCCTGGTCTGTCCCATGCCTGCCCTGGCTTGGGGATGCCTGGCGCTTGTTGTTATGCAATGCCTGGGGCTGGTTGCTAGGCAATGCCTGCGGCTGGTTGCCATGCAATGCCTTGGACTGGTTCATGTACACTGGCTCGTCCCTTGATTCGCTAAGACCAATGTCGGCCCCGCTGGCTAAGCTGGCTTCTGTAAAGACAAAGATATCAATCTGGTCATGATGACACTGTAGAATTGGGCTGCCCAGCACGGCAGGCTAAATTGACAAGCTTTATCGAGTTACCTCCCTTTGATAAAAAAGAGCCAAACGATATTTTGTTCTGTTTGAGACAGCTACTTTTAGGTCGAAAGGAATAATCAATTTAGTATGCAACGTTCCATTAAAAAGACAACACATATTATATTTGACAGTAAATCGTGTCTGAATTCCAATGGGATACATTCACTTCGGGGGAGTTCATAGTGCTACAATTACTTGGGGTAGAGCAATTTCAATGAACTTTTAGAAAGAAACGGATGTCTTTTGAATTGAGGCCTCCGTAGACAATTAGTTTTTTTACAGGATTGGTATTATCATTGTCTAAATCTTAATCTGTATAATGGAATGGGCATTGTAACATGCAGGTATAACAACCGTATGCATTTATTCATTACTTTCTTCTTACACTCAAATTGCCCCTCAATACTTTGCATAAACCCCATAATTATTTTAATAGGCTACGTCAAGCACTCATTTAATAATCAATAATAATTTCGTTCCCGGCTTCAAAGAACAGTTTTATATTTCAAGTCCACACAAGTACACGTTTGGAAACAGTCTTAAGATTCAGTCATTCGTAAACGATCACAATTATTTTTACAAATCAATTTACATGTAGCCTAGGTGCTAGCGCCTGTCTTTTCAAACCTGTTTCTCGTTCTTACCATCATCCCTACTCTTCAGCTTGTGCCTCTTGACCAGGAAGTAAATGGTGACAACAGCAGCAGCAAAGACAACAAGGATTATGGGCAAAACCACAGCAAGAACTGGAAATTGGCTGGGGTCGTCTTGGGCTGATGATTAAATCAACGGTGTGTTTGATGCATTGGCATGGGGAAGGGAGGGAAGGAGGGACTGGAGGGGGTAGAGAAGGAAAGAGATAGTGAGAGAGATAGAGGGTGGGAAAAATGAAGGAGGGATGGAAAGAGAAAAGAGAGAGAGAGAGGGGGGAAGAGAGACAGAGAAAGAGGGAGTGAGAGAGAGAGAGAGAGAGAGGGAGAAAGAAAGAGAGAGAGAGAGAGAGAGAGAGAGAGAGAGAGAGAGAGAGAGAGAGAGAGAGAG
>JBCHJU010469176.1:0-12540 GCA_039654505.1 Plocamopherus imperialis
CAATAATCGATTTGCCTTGTTGATACAATCATTGATATGTAAATCAAAACTCATATTACGATCAAATAATACACCAAAATCCTTCTCGGAGTTAGCACAAGACAATTGCAATTGCTTTCTAGCATCAGAATAATAACTAAACATTTGGTTACATGTATTTTTACCTATATGCAAAATTTTACATTTCGATGTATTAAATTCAAGTTGCCATAAATAGGACCATCAAAATAGAGAAACTATATCATTTTGTAACAACGTAGTTTGATTTGTAGAGGAATAAATCTTTGTGTCGTCAGCAAACATTTTGCAATTGGTTTTTACATGATCAGGTAAATCATTGATAAATAAAATGAATAATAATGGGCCTAGCACACTTCCCTGTGGTACACCCCTGAGAACTGGTCTAGATTTAGAAAATTGTCCGGAAACAACAACTCTTTGAGTACGGTGTGATAGAAGGACCTTACTTTATAGCTTAATAAGCTATGATAAATTGTAATAGATTATTGGTGCTTGTGGAGATTTACTGCCTTTGAATTCACGTTGTTTTGGTTTGATTTTTTTAATGTTCTCTCCATTACAGGCTTGTAGTCCTCTTTGAGAATTGTTGCAAGAAAGTTGAACTGCATGAAAGATATATCAAACTCAAGGTTGTTATCATGTTGGCTTGTATTATTTGTTTTGGGGTTGTTTTGTTTTTAATTTTATCCGTGAAACAGATGTGGTGGTAAACTTTACAGCTTTTCTGTTTTGATTTTGTATCATAAATTTTATTGTGTTGTGCAATAAGAGATATATTAATTTCTGGTTTAATAATACAGACTTAAAAGAAAAAATATTAATTTGTTTAGTATGATAATGAATATCTTAATGGATTTTACTGGTATGTCATTTTATTGTATAATGCATGTATCATAATAATATGTTATCTTATAATACAACTTTCATAGTGATATTTTTATTTTGTTATAAATGTATCATTTTAGAGTAAAATTTTATTGTGTCATACAGTTATCTCATTCAATACTTTTTTGCCCAATTTTCTCACCAAATTTTTCCTTTACTGAGCTCAACCAAAGATACTTACCAATTTCTAGTGCTTTTCCCTGTTCCTATTTAACTTTGTTTTGAATAAGTCATAACCCGCTATTGAATTTGATACATTCTTGTATTTTCTAATTCTTTTTTTTTTCTTTTTTTTTTTTTTTTTGTTCCCTTCCCTATAGAAACTGCTGTCATTGAAATTAAGAGAGTTGAAATGCTTGGATGAAGAGGAGAAACTGATTCAGCAAGGTAATGAACCTATGGCCAGAAAGGACTGGCAAGACTAAAAAGGGATACTACAATAATTTTTAGAATGCCTTTTCTCTGACTCAAACACAGAGAGAATCACACAGATGAAGAAAAAAATAAACCAAATGTTTAATGAAATGACTAAGAATAAGCTGATACCTTTTAATTTAAAATAAGCGTTTCTTATACAATTGGTTCCAAGTTATCCATTTTTGTTTTTCTGATAAATTAGGAATACATTTTATTAGTTTTGCCTTTTTCAAGATCAAAATTATTATGACAATCCGTGTGATCTTTGTAGAAATGTCAATATTTTCAGCAGTTCCCTCAAAATAATATTTGTAAAAAAATCAATAGCAGCAATTTCATTAAAAATGTCATAGAAATCAGAATCAATACCAAACTGATACAGAATAATAACAGTAGAAAATAAATATCAAATGTATGAGATATACACATCTTTCTCAAAAATACATGTAAAGTGTCACTTCGATTCCATGAGAGTCGAGGGCCAGGTGCCAGCTGGTATAACATCAAAACCATGGAGCCTTAAAAACAAGCCTTAACAAAGATCGCTTGAAAACAAAATTTCAAAAGATATTACTTAGCCTAAGTCAGCCATGTTTAATGATTAAGATGGAGAAGAGGAAACTTTTTTTTTTTCTGTATGAAGTAACACACTAAATGCCATTTCAGCCAATATATTATTATTATACAGATTTATGCTCTAGAACCAATATGCAGGACTATAATATAAGGGTATTATGAGTCAGAGAAAGAAAAAAAGATTTTATAATTGAATTGACTTCTTTGAAGGAAGGTGTCCGTCTGGTTGATGTATTTCGATGAGAGATATATCAGATATGTGGGTGCAGTGTTATCTTTTGTTATCGTTTGTCCCATATATCATTCAAGAAAATTTGTTTATGTCTTGCAGGTGTTCCCTTGTCCCGCATTGATGCCATGAGAAGATCAACATCAAGCTCCATTTCCACCTGCAGTGACTGGGATGCCTACAGTGAAATAACCTCCCCTACTGTCCTGAATGGCACACCTTCCAATCAGTTTGTGTTTAGAAATGGCGTGGACAGTGACACGTCGTCGGAGAGCATCGTGTTCGACTCCAGTTTTTCTTCCTCTGACAAGTGGCAACCCACCACCACGGGCAGCGATCGTGTCATCCTCTTGAATCCAGATTTGAGGCCAAAGAATAAAAGTTACGAGAATGATACTCGTGGCCTGGTCATGTCCAGCCAAAGCGATGTCTCCCAAGCATCCGAAACTTCGGAAGAGGGATTGAAGCACTTGTACAATATTACTCGATGTGCTGACCATCTCACTGAAGCTTGCAAGTGTACCAACTTTGTTCCCGGCCAAGGGGTAGCCCGTGACATAGAGGGATCGTCAAAAGACGACAGTATGAGTAATTTGGTAGATGACACGGGCATGCAGTTGAGAGCCATTGAGGCTCCAAACAAGAAATCTATCACAAATGGCGTGAGAGGTGGACGAACCTCTTCCTCCACATCATCGTCATCCTCTTCGCCGAGAGTCGGCACCAAAAAGGGGCTTTTTTACGTGGAGTCAGACAGCGAGGAATCCGTCGTGAGCGCCGATATAGAACGCAGCGGTGGGTCTGGTGACGCCGGTACCCTGAACTACAGCGATTCCCGCTTTTCTGGGACTTCAAGGAGTCCAAAGCCCATTTCTAAATCTGTGTTAGAGAAAGATGAAGACGAACTGAGCAATGGTGAAGAGTCCAATAAAGATGAATATTCTTCCAGCTTTGAACAAAAGGACAGTGAAAATCAACTCACTCCGGTCTCCGTCGTCACAGGGAATCCTCCAGGCGCTCCTGTCTCAGAAAGGTCCCTGTGTTCCAAAACTTCCATGGAGCATCCAGAAGTGAAAACAAACATTAACAAGTTTTTACTGACAGTTAGCAAAG
This sequence comes from Plocamopherus imperialis, assembly GCA_039654505.1. Lineage (NCBI taxonomy): Eukaryota > Metazoa > Mollusca > Gastropoda > Nudibranchia > Polyceridae > Plocamopherus > Plocamopherus imperialis. Next base: position 3,242 of record JBCHJU010469176.1, read on the forward strand.
GCTCGGCCAACATTCCCCTCAACAGAACAGCGTCAGCTCCAAATATGAGCGCAAATGTCAAACCTCACATTCCTGAAAAAGAAAGTGTTAGAGACAAATCTTCTTCTTTATCCGTCACCAGACCGGCAGACTCTGAGATCACAGATTCTGTAAACGTGTGTAGCAATTCTCCAGAATTCATTCCAAATGTTACCTCCTATGTGATCGATCCCAATGTTAATTGCCTGTCGTCATCATCCACAGACGCCAGGTCTAAATCACAAATACAAGATAAAAAGGCCAAAAACCAGGAGGATTCACTTGCCCCCAATTCTAGTTTAAACACGCAAGGAGGTAGCAAATCAGAAGGCCCAACACATTCCAGAAATAGACTCGTGGATGGAATTCTAGTCAATGAACAAAGCCAGTCTACGAGGCTCTAGTGTTAGAAAAAAATGGAGACTGGTTTTCAGAGGAAGGAATTCATTTCATCGGGTCATTTGTGATCTGTTAACAGATAGCTGATGTATAACCCTTTTAATGTAGCATTGCTGATGTTTTAATTATATGAATATTTATGTTCTTTGGAACTGATTTTATTTATTTGACACTTGGATGAAATCAACTTCTTCACAACTACCAAGATTTAAGCTTTGTTTCAGTTGTGTGTACAAACACTCATACCACTGGCATTCCTGTTATAGGAACAAATACGTTGAAATGTCTCACAAATCGGTCAGTTTATTGACAGTAAAAGGTAAGAGTATCTTCGAATGAAGTAACGTTTTCTTTTAATGGCAAGCTCGTATAAGTCAAATACAAGCAAAGGTACATAGTACATATGGTCATGCATACATATAGGCGTACATGATACAAACATACTATTCTCACCCAACTCGCACAAATACATACACAAATATACATAATATAAATGAGCACACACACACACGCACAGATTGATACTAGGACACCTTGCTGTCTCTGTGCTGCATCGTTACCAAAACATATCCAGTCATTACCCAGCAATGATGATCAAGGCCATACCAGACACAACCACACGGCAAGTAGAATACATGCTTCATTAAAACAATTTTTGAAAATAAATTTCATCTTCCTAACATCAAATGCTAGCTTCATGCCAAATTTGAAGTCAGTTGATGGTGTAGTTTAGTCTGTAAGGTGAGCCAAGCACGACCAAGTCCTAAAATATTAATACAGATTACAGTTAAACTGCAAGAAAATTATGTTACTCTCCATCCATTGTTCTGTGTTGTGGACTGCTATTCAGTCTATGTAGTGACCAGCTGAATTAGTGTCTGAATCATCTGGATCAGTACTGTCCAACTGAATATCAATTTGGCACCTTGTATAATTGCATTATCAGAGTGCTTATTATCAGTATCAGCCCTTGTGCTTAAAATACATGTCTTATCATTTCATAGGACCTCATTTAATTAATAGATTTACACTTAATACCCTGAACAAATCAAAAACAAACAGAAATGGTCATCAAAGGCAACCATGAGCCTGTTACCATAACTGACTTTGATGCTAGCATTTGGCTTTCCGTCAGCAAGTTTAAAATACCTGTCTACAAAAAAAATATATATACATTCTCTCAATAATGGAAAATTCAAAATTATTGATTCATGAAAAATATATCTTCATTTTCATTTTTGGCTTATCTTCAGAAAATAATTAAGAACAACTAACTACAGCTTATCAAGAAGAGGGGAGCAAGTAGAGAGGTAGTGAGGTGGAACTTAAATGCCAAAATCCCGTTTACACAGGCGTCTTGATGGGCTTTTTTTTTCGTCATGTTGAGCTCTTTTTGTTTGGAAAATCAAGAACTGGACGATTAAAAATTGTTCATAAAAGAAATTTATGTTGATTTTTCATGAGCACAGTTGAGTTGTGAAAATCAAGGATATCCAAGACTTATAAAGGGACAGTGCCCATAATGGAAAATCATGTATAAATTGTATTACATCCCTTTGACCTCTAAAAATTTTAATGGATGATGCCAGTACAAAGAGTAAAATGAGAACCAGGGCACAATGGAAAACTACTGTCTTCTCTTGGTCCATGTCCCTTCAGGCAATATGAGTAAAACTCAAAGCTTCAGGCTGATCCCAAATTCAGAACAATTCTTTTGGTTTTACCCTTGTATTTGAAAAGATCCCTACTGCAAAGCGTAACGCATTCAAGTCACTCATGAAATATCCAATTAGATATATAGCAAGAAAAATAAAATGTAAACTGAAATTTTTGGGATGGTGAAAATATCCATAGTAAAAGCTTTCCAAATTTTCATATTTATATCCATACCATGGAATGGGTCTTGCAATGATATGTCTTAATCAGCTGCCCAATTGTCCCATAGTATTGTGTAAGTTTAGTCAAAATTCTTGTTCCATTCAACTATTGCTCAATTAATTTTTTAATTTTTTGTATAAAAGATGGTTTGTAAAACTATGAAACACATTTTATTCAGAAGTTGCCTTCCTAAGATAAAAGGTCATACAGTCATGAAAACTTACATTTGCTATGACCTAGCAGATCTTGAGTCTTTAGAAATGTCTTCATACATTATTAGTTTAAAACTTTCTTGTGGTTTAGACATATAGATTTATCCCACAATTATACATAGGCTTCATTTGATGTCAGTTCCATTATAACTTCATTCTGAAGTACAATGTTCATGTTTTGCCTGTCTGCAGATGAGTCATTCAACTTTCCGATGCTTCTGTTTGTTCAGCAGAGATATCTGTCACTACTTCCAGAATTATTTCCACTACTACTTCTACTACTCCTATTAATAATGATACTCAAATAGTACTACTGCTACCAACAACTTCACAAAGCTCCAGCCATTTTGTCATCAACCCTAAAATTGTCAACCAAAGTAAAGTCAAATAAGGAAATGACACCGTCCTGCTGAGTATGGCAAAAAATGTAGCTTTATGGAATGATTGGCATAGGTAGTCGACTACGCCTGTAGCGTTGTCCTTTGGGGACCAGAAGAAAGATTGGTACCTTGGTAGTTCACTGCAGCCGTTAGAAGACTTTCTGTCACATGGATGCTTAGGGAAAAAGACCGCTACCTCCGAAAATCACTAAAACTGACTTTGCTACAAGACTGTATGTGTTTACCTCTCATTTTCAGTGAACCCATTTCATCGTACTCAGATATTTCTATTATGCATCGACAATGTTTTCAATAATCAATTAAATCAGGGCTGTGATTTATCAATTACCACTTCCCTCCCCTCCCTCCTCCCTCTCACATCCATTTTCTTTTTCCAATTTGCCTGTTGCTATATATATTTATGTCTATACATACCACAATTGAACCTGTGGATTTGCTCATTACCATTGCCTTTGTTATTTTTATATACTGTATAAGTCATCAATGCTTTCGTATTCTGCCAGATTTTGTTTTTGCTTTACCAATTGCGGAAGCAAAAACAAAATTGTTTTGTATATTGCATGTAGATTCATATCAACCCCCTATGATAAATTTCTACATTATTAATTATTTGCTGACAAGAAACCAAAATGTTGAGGAGACATACTTGGTGCTCAATTTATAATTTATATGTGCATACATTACATTCATTTTCAATAGCACTCATAATGCTGTGATTTTATTTCATATTTTTACAGTTTGCATAGACTCATTGCTCTTTTCATTTTTACTTATATTGGATTTTATTTTCAGAGATATCAAAACAAAATTGGCTGTCTCCCATTCAATAAGAAAGAAAAAGGGCAGTTTAGAGTGCTCTGTCAGATTAAGTCTATGTCCTTTTCTCATGGACACCTGTAAACTGCAAATTAATTGTTATCTTGCAAGATGTGAGAAACAGAGAAGAAAAAAAATGAGGTAGAAAATCTTTTATCTTGTAATAGACTAAAATATATTTTCTGAATATCAAAATCATCAGCAGGGTATATTTTTAGAGATTTTATATCAAAGTTTTAATGATTTTATAAGTATTTGATCACAATAACTGTTTGTAGAATTTGTTAATTGAATTTAAGAAATTGGGTAGTTTTATGATATACTGTGATTAAGATATTATATCCTGTATATAATAAATAAATGTTTTCCTTTATGAATGATGACTATATACGAATTTATTTTAAAGAGAAGTCACTGTTGAAGTATTCTTGAAATAAAATTGCTATCAATGTATTTTTTAAACAAAAAATTATTCTTTGAGAATTCTTGATAATGAAACACAAAATGTTATCAAGGTATTTTTTAAGAAAATCTAAAAAGTAAAATCAGGGGTTTCTAGGTGAAAAATCGCTAAAAGGTATTCCTGTTCAATATCACTATGGATGTATTAATGAACAAAACTTGCATTGATAATTCTTTCAATAAGAAATCACTTCTCTGTTATGCTTTAAATTTCATGCCAATCATGGTAGTTTTTATCACATTCCCATTCCAGGATGTTTTAGAAGAAGAAGCTTTGTAGGTAGGGGATTCTTCTTTCTTCTTTTTTTTTTTTTTTTTTTTTTTGCTGGTTTGAAAAAAAAGTCTAAGTATTTTTGATAAAAGATATGATAAAGGTTTTCTTTGCCCAGATCACTAGGGCCATCCTATGACAAGAAAGCCTCTCCCTTGGGTGCAACATTAATGCAGGAATTCTCTTGAAGACATTTCCATTGTATGGGAATGCCACTGATTTTACTGCAACATTAGAGGGGGGGATGCTGGGTTGCTGTGGAAGAGGACAGGCATAAGGGCCTCAGGGAGGGATGGATCAGTTTGATGCATACTGACCTGGAGTCCAAATTTGGTGGCTTTCCCCCATTCATATGTATTGTGTTACGAACGGGGTCACTTGCTATCTAGAGGGACTGAGTACTCTTGTACACGCAAAAGGCGATAGAATATCCTGAGGGTCATCGCGGTGCATATTTTGGGGCATGATGGCCACCATTATATTGTTTTTGAGAGATGATTTTATTTTCCCTGTAAATCCTCTCTCCTTTTTGCTACATTTTATTATCATTATCATAGCATATTTGTACTACTATTCTAAATGCGTCTTTTCCTCCTGGGAATTCCTTTTATCCCCTCTTTTTTCACCCTGAGATGACCCAAGTGGTTAACGGGTTGTAAAGCAATCAATCAATTCTTTACCCAGATCATTTGGTGGGGATGGCAAGGTCAGTGGGAGTAGGGTAAGGGCAAATTCACTTTTAAGTCATGAATTGGGCATTTTCTTTCATTGTCAATGAATACTTGAATGGGACCACATAATCATCCAATTCAGCTATCATTCTTTTATTATTTTTTGGGGAGGCTTATGAGTGCTTATAATAATATTTAAATATGGACACTTTAAAGTAAAAGCGGGCTTTCCCACATTCTGAAACATCTCAGGTCTCAATAACAAGATCGCCTGTAGGTTATCCCTAGTCACATTCTCATTCTTCTCTATAGCCTTTGGTATATGCAATTTTGATTTGCTAGGTTCATTTTTCAGTTTCATTAGATGATAAAGTAAAGTAAAATTTAGACCCATGTCTGATTCAGACGTTGGGGAAGTGTCTTGTTAGTGGGACACTCGTCCTGCACCATCGATGACATTGTGTGGTTGGGTGGCGAGTTCCTTTCCACGTCGATTTACTTTTCGCTTTGTCTGAAGAGATTGGGCTTCCCATGACTGCTGGGTGGGCAGAGCGGAGGCAGGGCAGAAAAAGGAATCCGGTCACGACTGGGCATTGAATTCAGGATCCTCTGCTTCAGAGGCGAGTGCACTAACCCCTGCGGCTCTCCAGCCGCTAGATGATAAGACTAAGGCAAATCAAAACCCCTCATGGCCGCATCAGTACTCCAGTTCCCGAGCCCCAACTGCTTTGAGTTGTGGGACAGCCCGATAGTACTTAAAAACATCCATATGTACATGTATCTAAGTATATATGTATTTTGTATTTTTTTTTTTAATTGATTTCTTTTTTGTTGTTGTTTTTATTTTCGTTTCGTATTTTATTAGACTGTTATTGTATCGATTTTGTAATTCAATGCTCATATCATTCATTTGTATCGAACTCTCATTGAATACTCACAAGGGCCCTTGTTTGTCCATGGATATACTCGATAATCATAAAGAGAGGTTTATAAAGATTATATTATACTGGTAAATATTCTTTTAACAGATAGCATTCTCTATTTCTAATATTGGAAATGCATTTTAAAGTTTACATTATGTAAACATTTTTGAAAACGGAAAATATGTTGTTTGTGTTTGCATATTTTTAATTTCTTTTTTGGTTTACGTATAAATAACATGAATAGATGAAATGGACAGATGGATGAATGAATGGAAGGATGGACGGATGCATGGATGGATGGATAGATAGTTCAATAGATAGGTAGGTAGATACATAGTTGAAAAGAGACAGACGGATAGGTAGACAGATATTATATTGATAATATTTATAAAGCGCATTTTACGAGTACAGATGATGCTTTTTTTTTACTTTTTATGTTGATATAGATAAGAGTATTCTGTGTACATTTACAAACTGTGTATTTTAGCTGAATGCTTCCTGAGCTGTGACTAAAGCTTTCCTGTGAATTTTGTGTGTAATCACCTTAGGCCTGTCATTATTTTCATAGCTGTGCATCGTCAAAGCAATGGTTATGGACCTTCACATGTTTCTTGCTGTTTGTGTGGCTTTTCGGGGTGGGAGGGGGGGGGGTTGTTTTATTTTGTTTTGGGGCAGGTCTTTTTTGTGTTTTTTGGTGGGTTGTTTTTTTGGGGGGGAGGCGGAGGTGTTTTGTTTTGTTTTGTTTTTCTTGTTTTTCATTGTTTTGTTCTTCATTTGCAGTTGGGATGGGGAGGATGGGGTGGCGAGTCAAAGGATAGGGTGGGGTGATTCTTGTTGGTTTTGGGGTTTTTGGGGTGGAGGGGTTGTCATGTTGGGAGTGGGGAGATGAAGGTTTGTTTGTTTGGAGTTCTTATTTAGTTGGTTGGTTTGTTGGGTTTTTGGGGTTGTTTTTTTTTCTGGGTTTTTTTGTCTGTTTGTTTGTTGGGTTTTGTTTGTTTTGTTGTTGGGTTTGTTTTTTTTTGGGGGGGGTGGGAAGGAGGGGAAGGGGTTGTGTGTTATTTTCTATTTATAGTAAATTCAAAGATTATCTACAGCCATTGCATACAGAAAATTCATTTCAGCTGAGCACATGTCTTTCAAACCTCATTATTATAATATAATATTATTATAATGAATGGTACCCAAACAATCATTTCATATATACATCATGTTCCGGTCATCAGTGTGATTATGGCTTACCTACTTACATTCATAAAGTGTGCATATGTTTCATATATATATATATAACTATTATTGCACATGATTTGGATTTACTTATTTATGATCCCTAACTTATATAACCATTTTTATATTATAACATTCACAACGTATATTATTGTTATTGTTGTTGTGGTTATGATTTGTAGAGAACACATTTCCAATGTTACTTTTATTTTTACTATCATTAGAACTGTTGATGATGATGAAGATGGTGATAATCGTCAATAATATCATTGTCATTATTATTATCATTATCGTTATTATTATATTATTATTATTATCATTATTATATTTATTATTATTATTATTATTATTATTATTATTATTATTATTATTATATTTTGTCATAGTTCTATTTTTCTAGTTATCTTTAATTTGTATTAATTATGCAAATCTAAGCGCAATACCACAGAACCTATTCATTAAAGTTAAAAGAACAATGGCAGAGCCATCTTTTGTCTTACTTAATTTTTATTTGTTATATGTTATGTACTTTTCTTTTCATTTTATTTTTCTGTTTTGTGGAAAGTTTTACGATTCTCTTCCAGAATCTACAATGAATTAGAATTGTAGGAAAGGAGGAAAAAGGGATAGAGGCTGGGAGAAGGGGCGGGGAAGGGGGGGGGGTGAGGAGGAGGTCAACAAGGGTTGAGAGGTTGTTTTGTTTGGGATTTTCTTCGGGGTTTTTTGTTTGTTTGTTTCTTTCTTTGTTTGTTTTTTCTTGTTTTGTATTATTATGTTTTTGTGGTTGTTGTTTTTTGATGTGTTTTAGTTTTTTCTTTTATTATTATTATTATTTTTTTTTTTTTTTTGGGGCGGTGGTTTTTTCGTTTTTTGTTTTGGTTTCTTTTTGTTTGTTTGTTGTGTGTTTTCTTTTGTTTTTTGTTTTTGTTTTTTCTGGGTTTTCTTTTGTTGTTGTTGTTGCGAATATATACAATAGATAGGCAAACGAGTAGAAAGGCAAGCAGACAGATAAATGTGCCTCCCTCTACGTCCCCGTCTCCATGATTGCACGCTCAAAAAGCCAGGGGAAAAATGGAGACTGGGAAAAAGAGAGAGAGGGGGGGGGTGTCAGACAGACAGACAGACACAGTGACAGACAGGCAGAGAGAGTGAGAGACAAAGATAAGCAGCAGACAGAAGACAAAGAACCAGACGGGCGAACAGAAACAGAGAAAGGCAGTCAGATCGATTTTTGACAGAGATACATACGGAAACAGAGACCAAGCGACTGACAACGACAGACACATAGAGACAAGACAGAGACAGACAGACGTAAATGCGAAGTCATGCCTCAACGTCCGACAAGCATGCTATTTATAGACTGAAGCTGATTTTGTATGGTCCAAGGCCGTAACAATTTTATTGTGACCCCAAATACATATACATAATTTGACACTTCACAATCGTCTTCATAGTCACATTAATTGAGTTGATCTTTTTGTGCTTTTAAACGAATGGCGCCATGTTATGTTTATAATGGCGTAAACCTATTTATGGCGAACAGGTTCACTGGAGCCTTTGATATACAACCAACCTTAGATTCTGATTGAAGAAATCTTTCCGTTTTTTAGTGCCGTTCCTTTGTCCCTTAGCCTATCGATGACCTCCCCATAGATCTAAGTACCGGTGCCGGTAGAGTTATTTATGAAGTCTACGCATTTACTTTGATGGGTATTTCTTTCTTTCTTTCTTTCTTTCTTCTTTTCTTCGAGGCTGACCGACTTTATGGAATTACAACAGCCATGGACACAACATAATTATACAAAAAGGAATGAAAAGAGGGTGCGGGTAGGGATAGGGAGAGAGGGAGGGAGGGGGGGGACAGACAAACCGATAGTGAGAGAAATAGAGACGTGGTAGAGTGAGTCTCCTACCTGTGTTTTACTCACTTTTTTCACTTCTAATTTTGATCTATCGATCGCTCACTTCACTCTGATTTTTCTTTCTCTTTCACTCTTTTACTCTCTCTCTCTCTCTCTCTCTCT
>JBCHJU010469287.1:0-12538 GCA_039654505.1 Plocamopherus imperialis
CATCAAACCAAAACCAAACTCGAACAAAAAAACCCCATAAAAACGACAACAAACAAACAAAAGCATAACAGTTATATAGATAACAAAAACAGTAATTGACGACAGCGACGACGACTAATACTACATAATACGTGCCACCATTATTAACTTCCATCTTTATTTCTATATCCATCTAGCTGATCCCTATAATACCGTGAGCAAATGGGGATGGAAACGAATGCAACCTGCTCTCCCTTTGAACCCCTTGGTGTGTTGGACGATTGTCATTCTTGGCCAGTATACACCTGTTGAACAATATTTAAAAAAAATGAAGCATTTAATTACACGAGGAGAGAACATGAAACTAAAACAGTGATTACCAATGTAGCCATGCAGTGATATTTCCCTCGCTCATTAAAATAAAAATAACCCCACCCTCCTTCCCCCCAAAAGTAAATAGAAAGGCAACGAAAAAATATAAAACAAAAATGATTACCAAATTAATGGAACAGTGATATTATTCACTACATAAAAACAACTGAAACAAGCACACAAATACCAAAAAACACTCTTCTAGTGGGATTACGTGCATCACTTAAGATAAAGAAAAGAAATAAAAACAATAAACAAACTTAACCAAACGAAGACCCTCCACAAAACGCAACAAATAAAAATTACAATTCTCTTCCCAACCCTTGAAAATCAATAAAAATTAAATAAGTAACAAAAACAGGCACATGGCAAAAACAAAATAGAAAAAAAATGTGAGGCAGAGTAAAAAAAAAAAAAAGCAAAAAAACAACAACAAAACAAACAAAACAAAAACAACGGCGAACATCAGTCGTCAAGAAAACAAACTTTAGGGATATAAATGTTTAAACTCAACATATCCCCAGCTTGTTACCAGAATGCCATTACTCCGTCGACGCCGCTCTCAAATTGTCTGAAAATAAAAATGGTGTAAAGAAATCAGTGGAGAACTAAAACCAGACAGAATTCAATACATATTCATGCGTGAACCCTTATATATCTCAAGTCACAAAAACAAGAACAGTGAAGAGGAAAAAAGAGAAAAGAAAAGATCAAGAGTTCACCATCCCTTCTCATTGGTCCAAGTTATCTCCCATCACTTCAATCAAATGCTAGCAGAATGTCAATGGCCTTGCTGTTGTTCCGGCCAAAATTCTTGCAAAACCCTCCCAGCCGGCTTCCACAAGTCTTTTGACGCAAGCCAGAAAGGTTTCTCATCCACAGACGCACAATGCCTGTCCCCCCACCTTTCGACAACCCCCAAAGACTACGACCCAACCACCCCATGCCACCCTCGTGACCGACCATGACCCAAACGATTACTCCACCAAGGTCACCGGCAAACCCAGACACCAAACAGCGATACTTTACGTGTTCCATTTTGTTCACCAATGACCGCAGCACCTCAACAACATACGGCAACCACGATACTATTGGAACTTCTGCAAGCTGAATGTAAATACACCTTCATAGCAATAATGTCCTGAAATTTAAATCTCTAAATACATCCCTACATTTCGGTCATTACAACCTACGTTGCAATTGAACATTCAAACTTCTGTTTCCTCGATCTGATGTGTATGTACAAGGATGATATGTTTACTCAACTGCCAAATTAGTGGCAAAACATGCAAAGCTGTTTTAGTAATAGGAGAGTGAATTGCGGAATGCTTGTCACAGGTTAATTAGAACACAAGCGCTACTAAATTTCATGGTCACAAAAGTATTTGCTTCTTGAGATTAGTGAGTAGAATCAAAGAGTCTACAACTAATTTCAGTAATTCAACATCTCAGAAAGTCCATACCTTTTTCGCTATCTTTCTTTGATTTTCAGAAGTGAATGATATAGATTCAAACATAATATCTTACAGTTTCATTTTTACATGATGTAGAGTAATGCAATTATGATTTTTGTACAAGCTTTGAATCATACAGAACTTGACTCATACAAAAAACCTAAAACTTTCATAAAATGGACTTTGAATCAGTGGAAGACAAAACCTACAATTTCAGCATAAAATTGTGGATGACAGGAGGTTGGCATCGTGGTTAACGGAGCATACGAGTACAAAGGTCGACTCTAAAATCTCTTTTAAAGAAGAGACTTCGTCGGTCAGGTTTCAATGCATACAGACATCAGAATCTGGAGGATGAATGAAGGCTTTTTTCGTTCTTGCACTAAAGAATGCAAAGAACGAATGGGAGTAACTTTTATTGTAGTTTTTTTTATTTGGATTGTTATTTGACTCTTTCATTTATTAATTTTTTATTAATTTTTTTGCCATTTACTTTTTGTTTGTTTGTTCGTGTTTGATCATGCTTTTAGGCACACAAGGAAGCAGAGAACAACAAACACCCAATGTTTAAAAAGTCCAATCAATTGTCTCCCAGCTCTTCCAATGGAGTTGTGGGCAATTTTTGCAGCAAATAAAAATGGTTCCTCCGTGCTGACGCATGATGACTTGATCATGAGCCCGAGTTGTCACCCTTGGTCGCCCGATTCTTGGTCAATCCGCTGTGGTTGTTGTCGCTTGCAGTCTGTTGCGGAGGCGATATAATATAAACAATATGGTGCTCAGATGGATCCTACAGCATTTGCCGTCTTGCTAAACAGATTCACCGGCCTCCAGTCGGCAGAGAGTCACGTCCGTTTGGCGCTTTGCTATGAAAATGAAGATGAGCCATCGATTCTAGCCATATTTCCGCAATCAACAGACATATATATGTTCTTCCGTAAATCAGACCGTTTACAAACAAATATAAAACTGCCGAAAAGTAAATCAGCTTACAAGCACAGATTCTCTTACCTAGAGAAATCATCTGACCTTCAACCCAACTTGTTTGTCCCATCTTTTACAATCAACAGATGATAATCTTCATACATAAGACTAGAGAAAAGGGAAGCCGAACAGGGAAGAGAGAACCATGTCAAAAATGGTTTACACAGTGACGGGAAAAAAACTAAATTAACTGAAGTCATTGGTATGTGAATCTCTTCAGTTCCAAAACAATATGCAATTAAAGTTTCAAATCAGGAGACCACTTACGCACTCGTTGCTTATGGAAGGTAAAAGAAAAAAAAAACGTTCAAGGTGAAATGCAAACAAAAACATTTTCCATGGTGAGATTCAGTTTTCATCGGACATGTCATGGACAATACAAGGATAAAGGAAAAGGAATGGATACATCTACAAAGTCGTGAGATGGATGCATAGTCAACAAATAATAGACCTGAAAGAAATGGAAATAATAGAAAGGGCCTAGGTATACTGAAATATAATGAATGCAATTGTACTATGCAAGCCTATCATAACGCATTTGTGCATAGGAACAGAGCTTTGCAGGTGTATGAAACATCAAGGTGAGAGATAAACATATACGCTATATCTGGACTTGATAAACCAGTGTAGATGATCGTATAATACGGGTAATAATACCCAAAAAAATGCTAAGATCTGAAAGCATTCATTTGTTTTTATTGGTCTAGTGTTAGAAGGCAATTAATCAAATTTGGAAATCTGCCAGATTTGTTACTTTATTATTGTACCAAAGATTTTTATTTAAAATCAAACCTCCGTATTTATCATCATAATTTTACGAGCAATTTGAAACGTTTGAAGTTGCAAGAAGAATCATATTTATGGTATCGTTGACGAAAAATAATAGAGAAAAAGCCATTAAAATAAAAATGATGGGTTTATCAAATAAAAAGTTGAGTTATGGAGGTACATGATGACATAAAATCAATGTAAAGAAAACATTCAACATCATCAGGTCCTGCAGGACTTTCTTTTATATCTGAAACAAAATGAACGCTGTGACTCCTGGCACTGGGCCTGCCACCAGTAATCTAAATTCTAGTCCTGGAAGGAAATAGCCATACGACCCAATCCACCAGAACCAGACTACTCAGGAGTCAACCCTAGTCCTGGAAGGAAATGGCCATTAAGACCCAATCCGCCAGAACCAGACTATACAGGAGTCAACCCTTGTCCTGGAAGGAAATGGCCATTAAGACCCAATCCACAAGAACCAGTCTATTCGAATATCTCTAGTCCCGAAGAAAATGGCCATTAAGACCCAATCCACCAGTGCGAGAATATCCTGGAGTCAACACTTATTCTGAAAGATCACAGTTGATAAGGCCCAATACTAAAAGCCAAAGCGCAACGTTATCATTCTTTCTATACCTATTTCGGGCGGGGTTTGGGTTGGGGAGGGGGTATTTATGTGCACCATACGTACGACCCATTTGAAAGCACGAGTTGGCAGTATCTTTTCACTTGACCTATTCATGTCATTTTGAGGGTATGGTACTAGAAACACTGTGTATGACCGGTTCATTATAAGTCTGAAATTGATTTATGACATTCTCCCCTAATGGCTTTATTCTACAATTCGTTTAATGCGTGTATGTCTCATTGATTACAGCAGGAGTGTGTTCTAATTTCTGTCATCATCTTACGCAAGCCATTTACACATCACGATTTACCAGTCCGAGATATGACACGAAATGTATTAATGTCAAATCACAAAGAGCATGAAATTTGTTCAGAACGGTCCACAACAAAAATTAAAAGAACGTGAAGGAAGAATAATCCTCAAGGTATTTTCATTCAGAATATTTACAAGGTTACCAAGAATTTTGACATACATTCCGGTGAAAGCAAAACAAAAGAAAAACAAATCGAAACAAAAAGAACGGAATGGGTTATGAAGAACAAAGTAGGAAAGTAGACACTGACGATATTGTTGGAAAAAAAAAACATCAAAAAACCCCGATAAAGTATCGATCTGGTTGCAGTCTTGGCAAGACCAAGTCGACTAAACCAGATGGCAATAAACCCATAAGAGTAAAACAGATTCATCTCCTTTGAATGCGTAAACCACTTTAGTGAGCTTTTAAACGCAGAAATTATAATGAAAATATCCTTCTTTGGACCATGGACAAACAACATTAACAAGACCAAGGCAGCATCAAGGTTAATACTTGGTTGATTGGTCAATGTATTCAGAGTACAAAGATCACCATAAAGCAGACATCGGTGACATCAATGAATACCAGTATACAAAGATGATTGATTGCTCAATCTTGTGAGTACATGTATATCCGTCTATAAAAGCAGAAAAAATTGCACCCTTTTAAGTGCAAGATTTATTGCTTAAAGCATTGACTTGGTCTTGTCTGTTCACCATAACAAACCTACCCCCAAACAGACTGGGGCGGCATGACTGGTTTATCAATATATGGAGAAAAAAAAGGAATTTTGTTGACAGTGTTGCTAGTTCCAGAAGACTGCCTTCTGACCAATAAATACATGTAAACGCGTATCAACAACTGAAATGGGCGACGCATGTTTTGATATAGTGAAGATACTGGGTTAGGCTTAATTGGATGTTTGTAGAGATGATGGGTAAGGGAACAAGACTGCTGAGCACCATCAGTGAGAGGAGGAGGAATCCGGCGGCGACGTCAGTTGGCTCGAGGTTGCCGAGCAACAAAGAGGTAATACGTAGAGGTAAGAGTGCCGCTTAACTGTGACAAAAGCTCTTGAAGCAAATTACCCTTGACAAATGCTTTACAACAAACGTGATCTAGATGATCCCATGACGATTTTTTACTTTTGATCTCCTTTTACCATGTGCTCTCCTCGTGGAACAACTTTGCACAGGCTTCAGGTGGAAACAAAGAAAACATAATGGGTGCTTTCATACGGATCTATAATTATAGTATAAAGCCAAATCAAACACATACCAGCAAATATTCCGAAAAGCTGCCATTGATACTTATGACGGGAAGGGACAAAAACAAAATGAGACAAAAGTAATAAGAAATGTATAACTTGTATGCTCTTCATGGAAACGAAGCGAAGTGTTAACTACAATAACGGAGAGTATCAGTATAAAAATATATATAAAAATAAATATTGCATTTATAAAGCGCTTTCCGCCAAAGCCTCAAAGCGCTTTGCAATACATTTATTTCCCCAGCAGGCATGCCCCACGGGGAGCATATGGTAAAGTGCAGCCTGTTAGGCGCAACATTTACCGGCCAATTGCCAGGTACCCCTTTGACACCTGGGTAGGGTGAAGCAATTGGAGTAAATTTTCTTGCTTAAGGAAAAAACACAGTTGCCGCTGGTAGGATTCGAACCCGAGACCCCTTGGTCTCGAGCCGAACGCTCTATCCATTGAGCCACTGTGCCTCACTTCATGAGGGCGGTGAAGAATGAACCCGATAATATTCTTAACACGCTCTTCCCAAAAGAAAAGTAGTTGAGTGTCCAATGGAGGATCTGCAACTGAAGCAATTAAGAATGACGGAACATGAGTCACAATCCAGTTGACAAATGGCAGCAGTCAAACTTAAGCCATTTCTACAAGGACACATTGAGTTGACTTCAAAGCAGAAGAAATTTCCATCATCAAGACAACACCCTGAAGGGAACCACAAAAATTCATAATATGCTGTCCTAATTCATGTTAGATGGGTACTCCAATGTTCGGAAAGTTCTAATTGAATTTTTTGTGAGGAACCCATTAAAACAACATATCAGTAGAAATGAAAAAACATAAGTTACAAACAGGCTTGGTCTGTCATAGAGAAAAGGTCTTGTTTAATGTCATAAACTTTCATAGACCAAGGGACAAATAAAGACTCTTCGTCTCCATTCTGAGCACTGGCGTTTACGAAAGCACCCGTATAATTAACTCAGAATTGAGGGAACATAAAACTGTCCGTGCAGTAGTAGACCCCAGATTGCTACTCATATCCTCCATACATACCCATACCCAATCCTGTAGAGACAGGCATCACAACAAGACCCTTTCGACCACAGTAATCCGAGGAGAATCGTGAATTTCGTCGCCGTCCCTAGTGTAGGACTTAAAACGATGAGGAAAGAATACGTTCAGCGGTCGTCGAATCACGGAATATAAAACAATGCCTCTTGTTGGCTGTTTTTTCTGTGTTTTTTTTTTTTACCGAGGTATGCCTGTTGGCACAACACACTAATCATGAACATGGTAGGGTCATCAAGGAAAGACTGTTGGTTGGTGTTCAGAAGATCGGCAGCGTCTTGGGCATTTATGTTGAATCCTTCCGGAGGATAGCCCTTTTCATAATATACTGTTCGAGCCAGGGATCATAATCTCTTACTCAAACAATGAAATATTAATAATAGATTATAGTAATAAACATTTCTATAGCTCTATAGCGCCACTATCTCATGATCATAAGAAGCTCTTGACGCTTTACAATTATTTAAAAAGCACCAAGGTACTTTTAAAACGTGGTCAAATGCTGAAAACGACAAGGCAGTCACTGAACAAACTTTAAAGGAATATGTTATTACATGTCTTAATTGTAATGCTCAGAATTATCCTGAAAAAGCCTTCTTGAACAAATACAGTTATCAAATTTCTTTTGAAAATATCCAGTGATTCATATTTCTTCAAATATCGAGAGAATGAACTCAACTCCGAAGTCCGAAGTTGGTCAAGGAACGTGTGCCAGCATTTAGTCTGGCACGAGGGATTTTCAAAAAAGATCATCTTTAGAGGATGTATCAAAATAAATAATAGTAATCGTGGATGTTACTCTATGACCAGGCCAATCGTTTAGAGTGCGTTTCACAATACACTGGCAATGACTATCTCTAAAAGGTGAATTAAGATGGTTTTCCTTGTTTGCCTTCCTTTTGTTTGTATTCCAACATTTCAATCCTTATACAATCAGTTTGTTTATAATAAAGATTTAGATAAATAATGAAACCATCTACTTTTGTAATAATTTATAGCATATTTCAAAATTTCCTTGCGAGCTTTCCAGTTACACGGCTAGACAATGAGTAGAGGCGATGGTTTTGCCGGGCCTTTTTAGAATACGCGCCGTATTTTGATTATTTGTAGAACATGACGACATTAACACGAATGGGGAAAACCTCCGTGAAAGGCTTGCGGTTGATTAAATGAAAAATTGAATTTCCAGATTTTTGTCAGTTACACGATTAGAATATAACATCGGCGACATGCTCTAAAGGCTCCAAATTTTGCATGAAGCTCATTTTTTTTATTAGTCAGAACATGGGTATTATCTAAAAGACCATTTAGATAGGTCTCCAACAGAAGCTCATTTTTTTTTTTTTAATCAAGCATAGATATGCGATGCTCAAGTAACGCCATGACGATTAGCCAAGCGCACTTTTAATGAAAAGACTAGATAGACTTTCTACAGTGTGTATGTAATGTTCCTATAGCTTGACCATTAACTATTGAACCCCTGTTTGTTCGATTTTCTCGGAACCCGTCTTTTGAAAAACCATGATTTTCTTCTGCATGTTATATTATATTTTGAATAACCAAACGAATTCTTGTTTTTATTTTTGCTGTTTTGTCTTTAATTTGTCGTCAACGACATTTTCATTTGATCTTTGGAGTCATTTTTACTTTTTGTGCCTCAACTTTTTATAGTTTTACGGCACTTCAGAATAATGGATAATGAAACCATTAATTTAATCAGGGGAGTTGTTTTGTTCACGTGTGGAGGGGGACTCAAACCAGCGGAACTTTTAAACATAAAGTCATGAAACAGACTTTTAAAAGTCGTCATGAGTAGCGTTAAATAAGGCCTGAATATAGATTCTATATCTAGACAGGTTTTTTTTCAAAGCCAACCTAATAATTTAGATCTTGATCTAGATCTAATTAGATTTTGAAATTGAAATCAAGAGTGTCATCTAATTCAAGTTCTAGATTTTGGTTTTTATTTCACAGAAGGGGCAAATTGTCATAGTATTTCCAAATACATTTATTTTACTTCGAAAGTCATTAATGTTGGTTGCTTTAATGGTATCAAATATTTGGTCGGGGCGGATTAGTCATTTTTATTATAGCTCAAATAAGCAAAATCATTTTTGTGCTGTTCAATTTTGGAGAAAAAATAATTTATTTGGTCATAAAGATTTCAAAAAACCTCTTGCTAAATTAGAAAATCTAAAATGCTGTAGTTTATAAGATGTTAAAGGTGGTCAAAAGTCTATGGACACGCTACTGCATTGCGGTGTTACATTATAGATCCAGGCCCGTGACAAACCAACTCTGGACTGAGGACACTCCTCAATGTGTGAATAATGTTCAGTTTCAGATCCGCTCGAAATGATCGTTGAGGTGATATAGGTGATTACTGTTGTTGTTTTCTTCAATATTCTACAGTGGGAACGAGACAACTTAAATACCATTTTGATGGTCATCATAGATAAAATGTGTTTAATGCTGACAAAGAGTATGTGTGCGGTTTTGTGCATTGTGAGAGTAGTGTGTGTGTGTGTGTGTGTGTGTGTGTGTGTGTGTGTATGTTTGCACGTGTGAGAGAGGTGCCAGGGAAAGGCGTGTGTGTGTAGGGGTGGGGTGGGGGGATAATGAAGCGCAAGTAAATTGAGGGGCGTGTGTGCAATGGCTTGAATCAATACGAAGGTCAGTAGGCGCATAATATTTGTGTAGCGATTGGTTATCGTAAAAAAACAACAAGCATTAATTAATTACCAGAAAAAAGGAACGCCGCGTTGCGAGGACACTGGACTAGTAGGGTAAGTGTGTAAGGAAGGACGTTATTGTTCATTCGGGTCCACTTAGACTTGAACCCGGGGCAGTAGCACCGAATCCCCTCGCCGAGGAGTAGAAGAGCGTTCTTTCTAATTATTTAGATCTAATGTGTCAGAACTATTTCAATGTGCTATAACCAAACCCCTTGCCCCATACTTGTTTCTAGGTGTCCAGCTAAAGGCCTAATAGCGTATCCTGTTTTTACAAACCCGAGCGAACCTAGTAATGACATAATATCATTATTTACTTGGGGTTAATTACAGCAAAAACTCACAGTTTGTTCGTGAGGTGGATCCTTCCTATTTCGATGCAAGCGGGGCAAAAACAATGTGCAGAGCGTGAGCTCCTTTTTTTTTTTTTTCGCACGCTTTACATTAGATCTGCCTGGTGAAAACGTGCATGCACATTGAACGGGCGAAACTATCAACCTAGTGCATTTTTACCCATTGAGGAACGCTAAGCTAAATCAAGAAAATCATAACCCCAAAGTGCCTCATCGTGACCGTGTCCCTGTGATACTGTAAACATTCTACAATTTTGTATTTGAGGACATTAGAGGGTGGGTTTTTTTCATATTGCGCTAATAAGCGAGATCTTCAATCAAGGGTAATTAAAATTTGGAAAAAACTAATTCGTTTACTTTAAAACATATGTAATGACTATTCAAAAAATCGCAGCGATACAACAGACAGTTTTAAAGTAAAACGCGATTGATTGGGGGCATGTATTTTGAAACGGACTATCGTATGTGTGCTCACAACATTTAAATGACACTCAAAATTCACATTGAAGAGAGGCAAAACGACGAAGGATTTCATAAATAGTTGAAATATAATAAACCAATACATTCTGCTCAAGATCCCGTCTGGCCTAACATCAATATAAATTATAGTGAGAAAAACAGCTAAAAAGGTATTGGCCCAAAAGGACAATGGAAATTTCCCATCTTTCAACCCCAAACCCATATCACGTGGACGTAAGAAGGCTAATTTAAAAAAAAAAAAACTTGACCACAAATCTCTACTTCGTGGCAAAAAACCACAAAGAAGGCCTTTGCGATAATTATACTGATAATAAATAGATGAGATCGTCTCCATCTATTCTTCCTCCGCGTGCTCTTTCTTCCATATTATATGACAAGTATTGATATTATAATTCACCTGCCACTACAAGAGTAAACCCTTCAGTCTATTTATTTTTCTTCATTTTTCTTTTCTTTTTTTTCTTTTTTTTTTCTTCCTTTTTTCCTTTTTCTTTTTTCTTTCTTTCTTTCTTTTTTGACGGGTTGAGTTGGTTTTATTATTGTACATGGTTCCAAACCCTAGTCTTGGAGTTATAATAGGACTCGATTTTGGACGCACCATATTAATATAAAGCATTGAAGCATCTATATCGTATTTAAACACATCAAAGTGATTCTTTAACACCTGATTTCCCTGACGATGAAAATGTTCCTTGAAAGTTGCCTTGTTAAAATTACCTTCATCAGTCGCGCTGTCAACAATGATGCATCTATATATGATTATTTTTATCACTATTTATATGTTTGAATTGCCAATTTTATTTCTTAACACTCAGACTGGATACTGGCTTGTTCAATAATTTTGCTTGATTTCTTTTTCATGACATGTCGTCTAGATATATATTAACATTTTATTTTCTGAAAGAAGCTTGAAGCCCGGTTTTTTTTTTTGTTTTGTTTTTTTTTTCGTTTTGACTTACTTTTATGATTTTTACTTTTTGTTTTTTTATCTTTTTAAATATTTTTCTATCGTTTGTTTGATCAAACTCTCAAACTATGGTCACATTGGCACTGCGGTTGGGATTTGGACTCACACCTGCAAAGCTGTTGGTTCGAATCCCACTGGGGGCATTGGGATCTAACCCTTGGGCAAGGTTATTTACACTAATTGTTCCCGTTTAGGGCTATACTCTGCGGTTGACGCTTAGGTTTGGGTATATTTTTTGGTGTGTGTGTGTGTGGGTTTTGTTTTTTTTTTTGGGGGGGGGGCATAAAAAAAGAAAAGACAAATTTCCCTTCCGGCGTGAATTAGTGCAATTAACAAAAATTCTTTGAAGCTTTTTAATGGAATTGTTGCATATAATAGCCAATGCAGTTTCATTGCGGATAAAGGCCAGCCTATGTTGGTGTATTGTGAAACGCACCCATGGAGACAAAACAGTGTAAAATAGTCAAAATGAATCTTTGTGATTCATCAACATAAGTTTATATAACTTTATATGCTTACTTAAATTGCATTATACTAGATCTAGACTTCTTATAGACCAAAGATAAAAAGTTGATATCAACATTCCAAGTTCAGAAACGTTTTCAGCACACCCGCTGTACGCATGCATACATATCAGCAATACGACCGCACCAATAGATCAAGATGCCGTACATTGTTGAGATGCTACAAGCCAAAAGTGAACTCAACGGGACGCGTCGAGCATCGACAAGCTGGGGTCGTGGATTTGCCCGTGACCTTGGTGACAGTAATCGCCAAGGTCAAGGTCAGCCAAGGGACCGACACGGAGATGGGCTGGATCGCAGCCTTGGAAGTTGCCTGGTGGGGTGGATTGCAGGCATTGGACGCCTGTAAACAAGGAACGCCCCTGTCTGACGTCAAAATACTCATGGAACCTTTCCGGGAAGAAGGTCTCGTAAGAAATCTGGCCATAACAACTTGCAAAGATCACCGACATCCGACTGGCATTTGGATTGAAGTGGGCAGATGCCTGAACCAACGGTGTGGGGTAGGTGGACACGTGAGGGATGTAGGAGAGGAAGATGTAAGGATAGAGGAGGATAGGGAAGAAGAGAATTGAGAAGGAGAGAGGTAAAGGAAAGAAAGGGAGAGGGAAAAAGAGTGGGAGAGATGGGGAGAGAGAGGGAGAGGGAGAGGGAGAGAGAGAGAGAGAGAGA
>JBCHJU010469398.1:0-12537 GCA_039654505.1 Plocamopherus imperialis
TTCAGAAATTATTGAAGAAAACAAAACACAGGGTGTTCACAAATTTTACAAAGGGAGAAAATCATGGAATCGTTGAGAGTTAATGGACATTTTCTGAACAAAATCTGGAATAAGACACTGAATATCTTGATCCACTCCTAACTTTTATGAAAATGAATTCAAATGAATTTTACTGCATTTACACAGTGCCTTTCAATAAGACTGTCCAATGACTTAACAGTTTAGTCAGTGAAAAGTGTTGAGAGAGAAAATATGAATACAAAATATAATACACATTGTGACTAAGCCTGGGCATATTCCAACATCCATGTATGAGTCACTTGCTTTGCCATGGAAATGCAGTCTTAAACCATAACTGTTTGACTATCATAAGCCAATACATCTACATGAGTACAGTTCAACTCTTTGACTTCAATTGCCCATTCAAATAGATGAGCAGAATTTAAATTTAATTACAGTTTTTCCTGACACATGGACAAAATCAAATCAAAGAATTAAATCAAACTTATGCTGATATAATATGAGTTTACAGCAGTCAAAGAGTTAAAAATCTGGGCATTGTTGCTGTGGTCCAAAACAACACTCAGGCTACTCTGCCATGTTACTGGAAAAGTTTCTTCATGCTACCACCTCTACTAAATGTCAAGTGTAGAATGAGAACTATGCTAAACACAGTAAATGTTGGTATGAAATATTAAATTTAAGCATCAACATCGCAAGTCTACAGCCACTCACCACTGTGCAAATCCCCGTTGACTGCAGAGGGCGAGCTGTGTCTTACATCATTCCCGTTGACCTTGGAAGGCGATGACTTCAAGGCGGGCATTGTGGCACTTAAAGATGGAAGGGCTCGGTTGTGTCCGAGGGGTGGCAATGTTTGATTCAAGGACGAGAAAGATCTCTGTAGTCGTAAGATAAAACAAAACTCTAGTTTTCAAATTTTAAGTAATTTGATATGCTAATTTTAGGAACAATTGTGTGCCGAAAAGTCATTTTAATTGGTAACTTCTCTTTAATCATTTTTTATTCATAGCATTAGTAACTTCTGCTTAATTATTTTCATTCACAATAATCTCAAAACCAGGTTCTAATAAACCCTACTTTATATAAATAGAAGTGGATAACAACAGAGAAAACGCAAATCAAAAGCTTGCCTTGACTTCGTCACGACGTCTCTCTCGGGCTGATAATGATCGGCTCAGAGAAGGCGAACCCATGCTATCTGTTGCCTCTAGAACTGACTTTTCCTCTCTCATCTCATCTACTTTATCCTCTTCTTCTTCCTCAACCCCATTGAGGGCTTTCGGTCTGGCTGTGACAATCATATGACAACCTCCACATGCAACCTGGAGAGGAAATAACCACATATTGATGTTGGATGTAATGAACAGGAAAGGTGGAACCACCGATATTTCTCTTTTATGATGAAGGCCTGTTCATAATGAATGAGTCTGGGCTAAAATAGCAAGCAAATACAGTGTGGTCACACGAAATGAAGAACAAACATTTGCAATAGCAGCTGCAGTCAAATATATCTAAATTATGTTACATTTGAATAAGCTAAACCTGCTTCAAGGAAAGGCTATTTGCATACACTTCGTCACTTCATTCGGATTCAAGAATATATAAATAAACACAAACATTTAAAAGTATGTTGTGCTTAGAAGTCTAGGCAATAGGTGCTATACAAATGTGCTTATTATCACTTTTGACACAAGGTACCGACCTAACAACATACTTCAGACTCTCCAAATTTTGTTTGAACCTTATTTTTTTCATGTCAGAGCATGGGCAATATCTAAAAGACCATCTTGGACTACAAAAGAAGCTCGTTTTTATAATTTTTTTAAGCGATGATCGAGAAACTCCATGAAAGGAATAGAGCTCTTTTAATGAAAAGGCTAGATATCTAGATCTAGCCACCCCTCCGCAAGACCGCAGCATCTTAGTGTTGATCAATTGATGCCTTCATATATTTCTTATTTAAATATTATTCCTGGAATCTAGATTGCTGATTCTTGGTATTGAAACTATAGAAATCCATACTCTCTATCTAGAAGATAACTCTAGGCCCAGATTATTTATACTGTCTTGTCTCCTGTTCGGATTACTGAATTCTCAGGATCATCAAAGGGATGACGATGATGTAACCAACCGTTCAGGCATTCCAGGGCTATCATAGGACATGAAGGATGAATGATGTTTATAATCGATAATATCCCGAGAGTCTACTCATGAAACTACGATAGAGTTTATAACAACTATTTTCTTTCTTGTAGCATCGTTGGTGATAATGATTACCAAGCGGACAATGTGATTGGTGGGAAACAAACACTTACACAAACTGTATGAAAGCAGTTCGCTGAAAAGGGGTGGAGTTAAAAGCAGTGTGAATGACAAATGACCAATGATGAGAAACAATTGGACCATGTGCTCAGAATTGGACCCAATTTTATCCCAGGGTATGTACGCGAAGCAGGGCCATGAAGAAATCAATTCATTCAAAAGTTTGTGGAATCACTCGTGGCAATGGTATGAAGACTTTCGCGGGTGGAGAGCAAACAACAAAGATGCCATACAGTGTTGGATATATTGTCTTGCCACTTGATAAGTGTTAAAAAAGTTCCTCAGTTTCAAGATGACCAGCTGGTGTAAGCTAGCTTGCTCTGACTCACTTCACCGTAGATGTGAAAAAAGTTTGATGGTCAGGAGATTTCCAGAGGTGAGGGTATAGATGAGATTCACCAGTGCGCCACGCAGGCAAGTGAGTGTGGCCGGAGGCTCTTTGCGCTGCTAGGAATAGATCCGCAATGCCCTGCTGTCTGAATAGGTGTGAAAAACGGCGTAAGAGTGAATATAAGTGTCTATAAAGCACCACACGACTAGGAAAACGGAAACCAGACTCATCCATCAAGTTAAGTCTGGTTGATTGCCTTTAATGGGGAGAAAAGGTTTGGATCAGTGAAGCAAGAATAGCAATATGTCCCCAAATCTTGCATTTAGATAAGATATCAGGAATTCCAGATTAAATTACTAATAAATAATAAGAATGAAAATCAATTCTCAGCCAATCGTTTGGATTAGTGAGGCATCTAGATTAGCGAATTCTGGATTAGCGAGACAAGACTTTATCTACATCTAGATTTCGATTTTACATCTAGACTTAAATTAAGATCTAAATCTAGATTAATTCAAAATTCTTTTACAAACCTAAGCAAGGCCAGGAGCCATGAACATCTAGTTATATTATGATTAAGTATAAAATTTAATAACAATTTCAACATTTTCCAATTGTCAAGCAAGATAACATAACTTGTACGCAAAAGAAGGTCAATTCCCATGATATAACATTATTGCAGATAACTGTTTTTTCTTTTTCTTTTTACCTTATCAACGATGAATTTAGAGAAGCGTTTACAGTGGAATGGTTTAAACTGGTTGGAAAATTGGTCACTTCCATGGGCCAGCTTGCCATATCTCCCATCTCCAAATGTGTACAACTGGCCCTTTTCTGTGGATACATTGAACAATATCAGTATTATTATCATTATAATAGTGACCGTCTAACATCCCGGCACCTAATGACCTTGTACCCCTTGGGTACTTGACATCCCGCCGCTAAACGACCTCGTTCCTCTTAAATCCCACTTTTCCTGGGAAACATTTTTCTTTACATGAACTTGCCCCTCAAATCTGCCTAAAATCCCACATTTTTGAGAGAGGTGAGACTTTTTAACTAATTATGTGAGTAATGGACTATCTCCTCATGATTGTTTTTTCCACAGTCAAAAGCAGGTGCATGTACACAATTGTCTTGGTCAACCTTGTCGTGGTACGACTACAAGATGCATGGTGAACAATGATCGTTTGTAGACCATGCCTAGGGATCTGTCAGTAGTCCATTGTTTTGTGTTGCAAGGCATGATGGTGGGATTGGATATACTTAAACTGGTGTGCACTTTCTCCATTATTTCACAGAAGACCCTAGATAAATTCTAACCAATTTCCTGCTCGGTAGACAGCTTGACAGGGAGTGAATCTATCTCTGCTTTAGATGTAACTTACAAACAAGCCTTTACAAACTGACAATGATAAGATGAATTAAAAAACAAACAGCTCCCCACCCCCTAAAACAATCACAACTGTAATAGTCCAATGCTAAATATTCAAAAAAATAAAAACAAATGTAAAGAGAAACAGAAAACAAACCTACAATGAGAGGAAAACAATGTGACAACATTTTCTTATCACCTGAGATTAATGCTGTGAAATCCTGACCGCAACAGACTTGTGAGACAGTGAAAGGAAGTTTGAGATGCATTGGCTTACTGCATGACAAAACCTCGGTTCCTAGACCCAGCTGCCCACTGTCTCCCTGCCCAAAGACATAGACATCGCCAGACTCTGTTGGGATGAGAGAAAAAAAGGGAGAAAAAAAAAAAAGAAAAAATAAAAATACTATGAAGAGAAAGAAAGAAAGACATGAAAAAAGAAAAGACAGAAGAAAGATAAACAGAAATCTATGGCAAGCCATCCTATGAGGTGGGGGTAAAAAATAAGTTTGACATCAACTTTGACTACATGATGTATATTCATTTTGACTTTATTTCTCCTCACTCCAGACGAAGTTGTGAAGGCAAACATCAAATATACATGGTACTTACATGAAAGATTATTTTTAAAGCTCAAAAATTTAAATAAAAAGACGATAATGTTCCAAATTATTTCGTCTTAGTTTTAGTTTAAGTCCATCTTATTAAGACTTATATTCTGTCAAAATATATCAAATCTAAAGATTAAAATACAGATTCAAAATACCGTCAACAAGCACAACATGAAAAAAAAAAAGAAAAAAAAAGGAAAGATAGAAGTGACAAAATAAATGAAGAAAAACCTTAAACAGACGTCTAAACAAAAATAAGAAGCAAAAAGCGTTCACACTGCCTGCGTCCCCTGAAATATCTGAGAGGACAGACATGACACACTTACCTGAGAGTCACTGTGTCATTGACACAACACTCTTTCCTGTCGGAGCCACCGTGTGGTTGACAAAACACGCTTACCTGTCAGGACCACTGTGTGACTGACAAAACGCGCTTACCTGTCAGGACCACTGTGTGACTGACAAAACACGCTTACCTGTCAGGACCACAGTGTGGTTGACAAAACACGCTTTCCTGTCAGGACCACTGTGTAGTTGACAAAACACGCTTACCTGTCAGGACCACAATGTGGTTGACAAAACATCCTTTCCTGTCAGGACCACAGTGTGGTTGACAAAACACGCTTACCTGTCAGGACCACGGTGTGGTTGCTGCCGCAGGAAACCCATTTCACAGGCCCTGGTATATCAGTCACCTCTTGTGGAACATTGGTTTCTGTCACATCATCAGGTAAACCAAGTTTTCCATCACCTGACTCGCCCATTGTGTACAACTTCCCATCATCTGAAAGCATTTTGATGACAACCAGACATGTCAAACAAGTAACAAAATGTTAACCCTTATGTTAACTCAGGAAGTTGTGTATTAAGTACAAAGAAATGGCTTGGATACTAATCATTTGATGATCATTTTTCACCCCGAGTTACCATCTCCTCAGAACTAAAAACTGCCTCAAAAACAACAAAAAATGAATTTCTTTTAATAGCTTTTGCTTAAGAGCAAAGAGCAACAGTAAAGGACTGCCACCCTTGTAAAATCAACTCCTGAAACACCATAGGGCTTCGTGCCTACTCAGGTAGAGAACACTAGGAAAAGAGGGGAAAATGCAGGAACAGCAAGTCCCTTGGTTGTATGTTTGACTAAGATGGTATGGTCTTAGATATTTAGACTAATCAAACTTGTCAAAGGCCACTTGCTTACTACTGGTAAGGGTCTCGTCCCTGCTTCTGCTTACTTGTAACAAAGGCAGTGTGCTAAGAGTGACAGTCAAAGTCGCCAATAATAAGGATGAAAGATCAGATGCCTACCTGTGACTAGGGCGGTGTGATAATAGCCACAAGATATACACACCACTGGATGCTCGATGGGTAAGTTTGTCGGTTCTGAAGTGGACTCTTTGTCCCCAAGTCCAATGATGCCATCATCATTACTGCCCCAAACATACACTTTACCATCCTCTGATGAGTAAAAGAAAAGAAAAGGAAATATCAAAAGGGTTTGTTTTGGTTTTTAAGTCACCAAATAAATTTGTTTCCATTGTCAAAGCAGAAACCTGAAGGTAAATCATCAATATTAAAATACACATCTTATATAGTTTCTTTAGGCATGGTGACAAGAATAATCAGCTGAGTGTGTCAGCTATTTTGAGGACAAAGACTTACTTTGAAGACTAAGATGAATACCACGTCTAATTCTTAAAATAAGAAACATAAGGATGGCTTCTTTTTGCTTTGTAGTTTTGTTTCAGCATTGATTCTATTAAATAGACTATGATTAATATAATACCACAAGCAAATATCTAATTTGTAAACTCTACCAAACGCATGAAACAAAATTACATTCAAATTTAAAGTTTGCATCTATAGTCGAGATAGAAATTTAAATAACAGATATATGGGGGAAAAATACATGCAATACAAAACAAAATGACAAAGGCTGTTAATATTCCCAGGGCACTTGTTGGGCTCCCTGCTTTGTAAAAACTTAATGCAGAGGCTTGCTTTCAGTTAGATCTAGATCAAGTTAGACTGATATATAGATATATAAGTGATTCAGAAACATTCCATTTAGAGACAAACCTTGATCCATAGATCTACTAATATTGGCCTCAATCCAGTTTCTTTAAAGAGACCTATATCTAGATCTAGTTAAGCTTGTTTTCAAAAAGCTGCCCTCTCAAGGCCCAAGCCTAAATTACAAATGGGAAATGGAATGTATTGTTCCATTTCTCTGTATTAGTTGCTATTTGTGGTCTATGAACTGGAACATAAAACAATAAAAATAGATTTTTAATTTATTTCTTTATCTAAGTGGAAATTTGTCAGGTGTACTTGAGATCCAGACAAAGTGGGAGAAATTTTAGTGAAAATTTCATAGCCTAAAGGTCTAACCATTTAGGAAGAGAAGTGGCACATGTAGTTGACTGTATTCAATTATGTATAATAAGGGGATACTTTCATGTGAAAAATAAACGATAGTAGAAGTAGAGACAGACTAAAGTTAAATACTCAGAAAATCCAAACTGTTGGGTAAATGAAAAGTATCAGGCTTGACCGCCACCTTCTAAAAATGGTACAGCAGTGCTCAGCTACAGCGGCAACCGCTACAGCGGGACCTTGCCGGAATCCCCGTTTTTTTTTCTTTGTTAACTCTATTACCTGTTCATGGATTTAGCAGGACCAGGAAAGGCCCAAACATGGCTACAGCCTGACCTAAGCCACCGTATTGAAGGCTGAGAGCAACATAGATTGAACGAGCAATTAGGCCCAATGTTAATTAAAGTTAAAACCAGGCAACCTTTTTGTTTTTACCCCCTAGAACCACAGACCATTTTTGAGCCAAGCTTTGTAAATTGTAGTGTGTGTGTGTGTGTGTGTGTGTGTGTGTGTGTGTGTGTGTGTGTGTGTGTGTGTGTGTGTGTGTGTGTCAGGTGGTGGTAGTGGAATGAAGGACTAGGGCCTAAACATCAACATGTAGACACATAATAGGTGCTCTGAAATAACAGTACATATGTAAAAGTGTGGCATTTAAGTCTGCCATCCTTTTCGTTTTTACCCCCTAGCACTGCGAGCCGTCCTTGTGCCAAGCTTTGTTGTTGTTGTGTTTGTGTGTGTGTGAGGGTGTGTGAATGAATGCTCCCCTCCCCCTCTATGCATTGGTGTAACACAGTAAGTGTTTGTGTGTCTGGTGGCAGTAGTGGGATGAAGGGCTAGTGCCTAAACATCAACATGTAGACACGTAATAGGTTCTCTGAAATAACAGTACAAGTGTGGTTTTGTCAAGCACTGCTGGCATCAGCAGTGTGTTGTTATTTTTTTTCTTCTATATTTTCGGTTGTTCCTCTATGCATCCCAAGTGTGGTTTTGTCAAGCACTGCTGGCATCAGCAGTGTGTTGTTATTTTTTTCTTCTATATTTTCGGTTGTTCCTCTATGCATCCCTATAGTGGGTACACCCCTACAGCAGGATTTTTCTCCTGGAATGAAAAGTCCCGCTGTAGCCGTGTTCTACTGTACTTGAAGAGAAGACTGTCATTTACACTTCACTATTTTTATTTATCTAGACATATTTAAATTTCAAATGATATGGGAAGAAGTGCAAGATGCAATTAAAAACAGAACAGATGGAGAAATAGTGGCAGTACAACATGTTCATGACATGGCAAGGAAAAGGAAACAAAGTAGGTGTTGTGACTAAATTCCTTTTGTTTTCCTCTGCACATGAACTCACCTGTGAGAGCGACAGAGCTGTCGGCCCCTGCGGTCAATATCCTAAACTGGTCTTCAGGCAGGGATTCAATCCGCTTTGGAATGTGTGATGAGGTCATGCCAGTCATTCCAAGCTGGCCCTCCAAGTTGCTTCCAGATGAATACACATGTCCTGAATCTGTAACAAAAGAACAAAGACAAAAAAAAAAAAACAAACTACAAAAAACAACAACAAAAGGTGAAATCATTTCCATTAAACAGATAAAACCTCAAGATTACCAAGTAAAATACCTTGCTTGGTACGTATATATGGAATTTCAATATAAATGAATAATAATAAAAAATAAACAAATAAAATGAAACACAAAAAAATGACAATAAACAAAACAAATGTGCTACAAAAAGAAAAAAAAAAGGAGTAAGTCTGAAAGAGATCCCCCATACAAAACTTGTCTAAACAACCATTTTGAATGTGTTTCACCTGGCTAACTGGCACTGTGGTAGCATATTTTAGTTGTAACAATTATAAACCAACTTAGTCCATAAATTTTTATACAAATGGTTTATGGAAGTAGGCGGAAAGAGCAAACAATGCACATGCAATTCATCTCATTATAAAATGTTTATTTGAAAAAAAAGTTACATCAAATGAGAGCCTCATTTTCTTTTTAATGCATTGTAGCCAACAATGACTGGACAAGACTTTATTTTACATGACTTTTATAGAATAATGCATGGATAAAGGCAGATTTCATCAACTCACGAGTGGAAATGATGGTGTGGTTTCTTCCACAGGCCACCAACCTGGCTTTCTCATTTTCTTGTTTCAGAGCTGAAAAGGAGACACAACATCTAGGTCACATTCTATTGTCAATCTATTGCTTTTTTTCTTGCTTGCCTTTTTTTTTTCTTTTAACATTATAATTTTGTTTATCTTTTTCATACAAGTGCTGATATCTATTGAGTCAAATGTTAGATATATATATTTATCAAAAGCCACTTCATAAATTATGGCTGTGACCATCAGTTTTATGATCTACATATTTTAAGTTAAATGTATTTCAAAATGCTCAAAGGTTTAATGCTTTTTAATTATATTCAAAATGCATTATCAATTGATTTTGGGATATTCTTGTTAACTTAAAAAAATCCCCCCAAAAACATGACCTCAGTGATTCGTTCAGAGAAAAAATATATCTTACAACCTAATGCTGCCTCCAGAAAATTTTGAAGTTATGATCAGTTTTATCCATATAACTTGTTCAAGACATATATTTATCAAGTTGTCAATAGGATGAAAAATGTTAAAATTGCATGAACTTGTCATTGGATGAAAAAGATGTCAACGTATGGACTTCAATTTCGTAACTATACTGGTGAGCTCGGTACTTTGTGAATCATTTATTATTAAATGATACGCATGCCACAGGGCAAGGTTGTACAGTGAGAGGGGTGACAATAAAAGGCATTTTTTACAACTTAACCCCGTTTATGGTTGCTGTAGAGACATGGCTTTGATTATAATGCAGCTTGGTATTGGTACTTGTCAACTCTTTTGAGACTTACATTTAATGCAGCTTGGTTTATTAGCTGCCTTGCTCTCTTCACCAAGTCCTAATTGACCCCACTCATTTGGACCAAACATAAAGACACGGCCTGTCTCTGGGAAGAGATAAAATGATAAAAAGAGAAAAAAGTAAAAAGAAAAAGAACAGTAATATTTACTTTTCATGTTTTTGTCTCCCTAAAATATAAAGGACTTCAAAATCTTATTCTCTGCTGTTGGGGGATCCTTTTAAAAACTTCTCTGTCTATGAAAGGAAAAAATGTAGAATAACATGATGGACACCTAGAAACCTTATATTATAATCACATCTTGAGAAATAAAGTGTCATTCATTGGTACTCATTGTAGTTGTAGTGATGGACGAGGAATGATAAAAATGAATGGAGGATGAGGTGCATTTTTCTTACTTTTAGCACATATTATATTACATTTTATAATACTTTTACAAATGTTTCAAGTGTTTATGATAGGACAAAACTAGTGTTACAACAAAAAAAAGAGATGTGAAAATAAGATTACCTGCGATGAGTGCTGTGTGAACATCACCACAAGCAATTTGCAAAACCCTGTCATTTTTTACCCAAAACTTGTTTGGAACATTGTCTGCAAATTTACTATTACCAAATGTGAAGACTGCTCCAGATTCTAAGAAATAAAAAAAAAAAAGATCAGGAAAATTAAATTCATCGATTACAATAACATTGGCATGAAGTTATGACCAATCCAAATTGATACATCACATGTATGACTCATTGATATCACAGTTATGACTCCATGATTTCAAATGTTTTACCTAGAGCATCATAAATGAAAAGGCGCTTGGAACCTTTAAATCAAAGGCAGTGTAGTAGGACTGATTAAAGTCCCTGGCATTTACAATTGCAGAGTGACTCGGTGTGAGTGGGATGGTGGATTGAAAAAAAATAAGCTTTATCTTGTTGGCAAATGTTGCTATGGACTAGGAGATTCAATGTTTCATTCACTTGCATGCATGCTGAAATATGCCAAATACCGCAATAATTGAGAATTCCCTGTAGTCAAGTAAGAACCTATGGTATGAGACTCACAAATTATGGGTGATTCTTGACATCACATAGGTCATAGGTTTTTCGATGAAAAAACTCACATTTTCAGAAAAAATTCCAACCAAAAGTTGAATAAGGTAAAGAAAAATTTCAAAGTTGAAATAGAGTGCAGCACAATGCTCATGGATTGAAAAAAACGGGACACGTTACGATGGATGAACCTGATCTCAATGCATTTAGGTCGTCTTCAGAAGCTGTGCAATATTGTAAAAATTTATCAAATATCATTGTTTTATCACATCATCAACGCAACATTTCAGGGATTGCTGCGCGTTCCATGGATTTACCATCACACAGGACAATCCATGGATGGTGCAGATTCACAGATTGCGCCGAACACATGGCGGGTGATTGCAGGGTGGCCAGCGAAAATTAGTACCTGCATTTCCGACCTGCGACAAAAATTTCCGACCCAGGGAATTGAAATAATCGGTGGAACCGCCCCCCCCCACCTATATTTATGCGAGACCGGTCTCTCATTATAGTCCCGACAATATTTTTGACCCAGTTAAGGTTAAACTTTCCTACTACCATGTTAGCGCTCTTTCTTCAGCAACAACCGCGTCTAGCCTTATTGAAAGGCTATGTACCAATAAACAGTACAAGTACAAACCCATAGAACATTTCTGCATCTCCCCTCTGCCCAAACGCAGTTCACATTGTCTGGAAGGTGTGAGTGCGCGTGTATATTATTATGTGCGTGCGCATTAGAGAGGGAGAGTTGGCTCATTCTCTCCCGACCCCCCGATAAAACATGTACATGACATTCATGTACTATCCGCATGCTATATCGGCGTGAGCTCAATTAAATTTCTTTTTTGTGTGCCATGACCCCTGTCATCGGCACGGGCAAGGTTTAACTCTTGACTTCAATTTGCCCATGTAGTAGTGGGATGAAAACGGAAGATGCACTCCCGATTAGGGGCACATTGTAGTGCTCATGCCGACAAAATAAGGAGTCAATCTTTCTCGTGTGCTTGGTCAACTTTCGCTCTCCGACCTGGAGTAGCTTTGTCCGTAACTAGTAGTAGATCTATGGGTCCTAATTGCTACTAACTGTAAGGATCAGCCCGCGGTGGCCCTAATTATTATTATTATTATTATTATTATTATTATTATTATTATTATTATTATTATTATTATAAAGATCTGTATGTGTGGCAAGACTACTACTACTAGACGTAAACAAAGGCTTAAATGCTCACCATTGAGTCCTCTGCCTCCCCCCTCCCCACTCCCCACAAGATCGGATTGCCCTATAAATAAAAATGTGTGCCCTACCATCTCAACCCTATCCTTGAAAAACAACATACTACG
Organism: Plocamopherus imperialis; assembly: GCA_039654505.1. Classification (NCBI taxonomy): domain Eukaryota; kingdom Metazoa; phylum Mollusca; class Gastropoda; order Nudibranchia; family Polyceridae; genus Plocamopherus; species Plocamopherus imperialis. The sequence goes on from JBCHJU010469398.1 coordinate 12,339, forward strand.
ATGTCGACTCTAAGACACAGTGTGAGAGGAGGTCATTGACCTGGGATTGACCTCATCGCCAAACAGCTTGATCATTGTTATAGTTTCGTTGAAACCGCCTTACGGTGACGTCATTGCCTGTATGATGCTTCTCTCTCTCTCTCTCTCTCTCTCTCTCTCTCTCTCTCTCTCTCTCTCTCTCTCTCTCTCTCTCTCTCTC
>JBCHJU010469509.1:0-12536 GCA_039654505.1 Plocamopherus imperialis
TATATATATAATACACAGCAGTAAGGATGATTTGAGCCATTTCATTGAGTATGTAAATTTTATAACATAAAAACTTTATCACAGTCAATAATGTAGATACAATTGTATAAAATGATGTCATCAATTTAAAAGTACTTATGAAAAAAATACATGCATAAAATTCTAAATAATGTCTATTTATAGTTTTATATTATAGGATATGTATGTGTACAATTAGTGTCATGGCAAAGGTTCAATTTTCAGTAAATCTTTTAAGGCATCAGATAATGTGACAGTGAAGGAATGTAAAAGTCATAGAATGATTTTTTCAAACACTTTATGGACGGGTGAAGATCAATCTCAGTCACTCACTAACTCACTCATCCTGTGACTGGGGCTCATAAGGATGCCATGATGGATGTCATGGAAATGTTGAAATGTCTCTCTCAGCCAGCTTGTCAGTCTCCGCTTGTCTTCCGGGGAATAGGGGCATCATATTTACTAACCAGAGCGCTATCCTGTCGGATCATGACGATTTCCTGGGGCTCCTTCTCCCCATTCCTCCTCTCCTCCATCCTCCCCTGACTGTACCTTGGGGTGTGGTCTTTGTTAGGGTGTTGCGTCTGGATGTATGGCCATACCAATACCATCTCATTTTTCTTTATTTGACTTTAGCAAGAAGATGTTCATATTTGCCAGTTGGGGGTTTCACTTGTCTCTCTACAAAGGCCTATTCATTTTTCATCGTCACAACTTCCTGAGACTGAGACGTTTATTTAGTTTAAGCTCAAGGGCCTATAGTCCATGTTCCGTCCCAGATGTTAATGTCTATGAGTCACATCCGTATAGGAAAAAGGAAAGCCACCAATGTTATGTACAATTCCAATTGTGAAGAGAGTATAATTTAAAAAATGCCCTTCTCAAACACCGATGATTAAAATTAAATGGTTTGGATATTTTACCAGGACATCTTACACACCCAGAGGGATCTTTAATGTTCACTAGATGGTAAACTTTGTGTGTATGATCCATAATCGATTATAAGAGAATTAGAAGTGACCCTCCCTGCCTGGGATAAAAAAGGGGGAGAAACATGGGCATCAGATAGAGACAGAGCATTCTGGTTCAAAACAGATGCCAGATGCCGAATGCCTGTGGACATTTCTTGCAAAATCATACTCCAGCCCCTCTCCATAATGCCCATCTGTCTATAACAGCTAATTTTGTCTGTGATTTTTAGTGACAGCTATGGGCAAGTTTGACTAAATATAATATACACTGTATAATATGAAAACATCATTTGAGTCATGCCTTTTGTGCTTCAAGATAATTTTAGACACTTATGTTTGTTTCCTTACAGACAATTTTAGCACAAGTAGGACAACTTAAACTATCAACAGTTAACATTAACAAATAATTTTTGTCCTTTTTTTAATAGTCTTCCTCATCTTCAGCAAATGCCTGCCTTGCGTTTGGTCTTCTCTGACTAGGCTTTGCTGAGCCTCGTCTTGGTTTTTCACCATAGCCTTGAGATGAGTCCAGATCTGTTTTAGCCCGTCTGTAGGCTGAAAATTAGAAAATGACATTAAAAAACAACAACAGAGAAGCTGAAATTTACATCACATACTAATTTATTACTTTAATCTTTCATTATTGCTACATAGACCACTGACTCAAATGTTTTTTTCATAGTTGTATCTACTGCTAAGCTTTGTGATTAGGAATCAACAGGTCACGGGTTTGATGCAACTAAGTGACTAATGCATTTTTTCCTTAGGCAAGAAAATCTATCGCTATTTCTTCAATTGTCCCAGGTGAAAATTGGAAGAGCTTTAACAGGGAATGTATTCTGCAATAGACTACTAGTAGTTGTAGCATCCTATTCAGAAAGTGATAAAATTTTGAATTATCCACTTCGTGCTACAAAAACTGGGGTAAGCTCCGCCCTATGAGCCAAAAGGCTTGAATGGACTACTTTTTTTTTACTGCATGTACAGGTAAGGTAAGATAAGGTAAAAAATGATAAGATAAGGTGAGATGAGATAAGATGTATCGTTCACATGCATTGATTTCAGCTCTATATAATTTCCTCTTCATAATAAATGGACTTTAATGTTCTTCAAACTATTCATGTGAGAACGAGAAGCCATTCTGATACTAACAGGGGCTGGAACTTACCAAGGTCTTCTCTTGATTCTCCATAGCTCATGGCCATTGAGGATTTTGCTCGCTCAACTCCGTCCCTCAGATCTTTTGCCAAGCGCTTGGCAGCCTTACTATCACTTTCACCTTGGAAAACAAAAGATACATAACAATTTTATGATGAAAAATTGAGGTAGATGTTTCTTCATTTTTAAGACTTCAGATCAGAAGAACGTACAGGGCAGATTCAATGCAATTTTCTTCAGGTAACTGTTTATGATACTTTATGATTTATGACCTTCCACATATGTTTGTACTACCATTGAAAAGTTAATATTTTAGGCAGCAAATTTTTTAGAGTACAAATGTCTTTAATGTATAAGGTCTAGTAATAAAGGTCTGCAAGCAATGTTTTGTGACAAGGGTCGTCAGGTAAGGCTTTGTGACAAGGGTCGTCAGTCAAGGCTTATTGGTCTTTGTTAAATGTTGGGCATGGGTGGAAATTGCCAGCCATCACTACATAAAGTGAACTGCCAATCTTCCTTCAGGAAGTCATCCGAAAACAAGCCTTGTCCGTGAATTGCCACCCTCAACAGCAGTGTAATGATTGGCATTAAATGTGCTAAATGTTTTAATTTGAGTTTTAAAAGTTCTGATGTTTGGACTAAATCAGAGTCCTTCTCAGACAGAGTGTCTCTCTTATTAGTCTTAAGAAATGCATTTTATTTTTATGTTAATTTATTACAGTAATCTGAAGTAAGTTTTAACAACTATCAGTGTGAGTCACAGGCATAAAAATACATTTAAGGTTGACCAGCACTGATCCAAAATACTGTTGAAGCCAACAGAACTCTTCAAAAGGGACATAAAAGATCCTTCTTTTATTCATATCAAGGGTCTGGCATTTCATTATTCTGACTCCGACATTTATTTTCATTACCTGTTCAGTATTTTATCATTGTAACAGTCTATTAACCCTTTGACTACTTAAAGCTGATACATCACCATGACCATGATTTAGCTCTTTGACCAGAATTTATCCAGGATATTACATGCATGTTCCTGCTCATCTCAATATATGGGCAAATTGTACTCAAAGAGTTAAATTGTACTTGTGCCGATATATCATGATAGTGCTCATCCCGATATGTGGGCAAATTGTAGTCTGTTAAATTGCACTCAAATTGATATATCAGCTTTAAGTAGTGAAACGATCAATCCAACATTATGTTCTAAAATGTATCCAAAAGATTTACTGCAATTAAGGTGCAATCACCAAATTTTAAATACACCTCAAGGACAAGTCCAATAATTAATGCACAAGTACATCTGGCTATAGGTGTCAAATTAAATAAGAACACCTATCAAACTTTGACTATGAACCATGAAAGATGTCAGCTATTTGCACAACATATTGATGCGGATTTAATTCATCAGGGAAGTGAATTCAGACTTTTTGTTTTTAGGGGCTGGTCAAGACAGCATATGTTCCTACATGTCGTGTAATTTTGCTAGATTGGTGGTTGGTTCATTGAAATTATTTGTTCTTCAAAATCTTTATATTTGCAGTATATTGACATCAACAACCTTGCGGGTTGCAACTGGCATTGCCTCTTAGTCAGAGAGGACAATGCCTTTGTCAAATATCAAGTTTCTTTTTAAACTATTTTTTTTTTAGATATAAATATAAGAATAAAAAAGTAAGAAAATCAACAAGAGAAAAATACAAATAAATATAGATAACTGAAGAAACTCCCAAGCAAAACCAGAAAAAAAAACAACATAAGACGTATATACATACTTTGACTAAAAACTACAAGAAAATGTTTGCTCAGAGTTCAATAGGGAATAAAACTATAAAACTATGATGAATATGTTGAAATACAAAATTGTAATGGCATACACTCTGATGTCTTAGCTCCTGCATATTCTTGATCTTGAACTATAAGATGCAAAGACTTGAATAGTCCACCACTGCAAATGTCTTGATACATCAATTACTTTAACAAGAATGGGCCTATTTGTCTGTTAAATTGAGAAATTGAGTCGAAGTCTATTAAATGGTTTGGTAGCAAATTCTAATCGCGAATTGCTTGAGGACAAAAACTGTGTTTGTAGGTGTCGGTTCTGGTGTGCAGAATAATATATTTGTGTTTGCAAATCAGAATCAGTATAATGCAAGTTTATTAATCCAACAATCTTTCGAGTCCAACGTTTTCTGTAATGTAGTCTAATATACTTTGTTATATCTTCAATATATATGATGCAGACCTCTCTAAAACCTTGTTTTACATTTGACTTTCAAATTCAAAGGAAAATGTGTCAAGGATTGGGTAGGGAATGGAAGCAGAGAGGGAAACCCATGACCTTAATTTATTGGCACATGCCATTATTTCAAAGCAAATCAGAACAGCCAAGACAAAAATAATTTAAATGCGCGTTGGTAATGCTTTTACTAAGTAATTGAGAAATTAAAGCCAAGGAAATACTGCGTATCTATGTAACTAAGATGGAATGGTGCAAAAAAAACCCCCAAAAAACAAAAACAGTCCATTCAATAAACAAGTTTCTTTATTCCCTACTTAATAATATCAATAATGGCCATCCTACAAGTTAATGATTAAATTGATTTATTAGAGATCGTGTATGAAATAAATTATGAGTGGATTGGAAGGAGTGTTACAACATTGCTACCTCAGAAATTTCAGAACATAATATATTATGGTTAACGTAGTTGTACAATCACATATTATGTCCATCCCTCTATCAAGAAAACCTGAAGTTGTGAGATTAAATTATGTTGAAAGTGGCTATTGCAAATAAATAAATATATCTATAAAGATCTACATTAGTGTTCACTGAATTTTTTTTGGATTTTACAAATGTTTTTCAACACTTGACTTATTTGCTCTAGTTGTTAAAGAATCACAAAAAAGGGAGAAAATCAAAAAAATCAAAAAGGGCTGTAATAATAAGTGCTGTCAAATACCTGAATTCGTAGAGCCTAAATCACAAATTGTGTAAAGGAAAAAAGGGATTCATTTTAAGGGTTACATTAATTAATTAGCAACTTTTTGCTTTCTCCACTCTTTTGTAAATTGTTTATTTTCATCTAAAGAAGTATTAAAACTCTCCAAACTAAAAGAAATCAAAGAACATTTTAATCAAAGAACAAAAAAAAGTACACAATATCTTTTCAAATTTTGAAAACTTTCTGACAATGCTTGTCACCTAAAAATGAATGGTCGTATGAATGCTTTTCATTTGTATGACTGAAGTCGCAAGTACAATATCTATTGGATAATTAAACAGACATGCTAGTAAAGTGAAACACTTCCCTACACCCATTTCAGCATCATCATTATTTCTACCATTCTATGTATCAATATTAGAAGTTGTTGACAATGCATGAATACAATTTGTAAAACTTACCTAAAGTTGCAGCACTCACAGCATTCTGCAAATCTTTTTGAGAAATGTTGCTAACTGCAGCTAAATGAGTCAACAGTTGTTGTCTTTGTTCCTGGAATTTTCATGTTAATCACGACAGAGTAAGAAAAATTTACACATTTATTATGATTTATTATACAGAAAACTCAAAATCTTGTAAAACTGAAAATGTGGCTAAGATCACTTGAATTTTTTTTTTTTTAATCTTTGTCAGCTTAGACAATTTACACATGAAATGTGAAAGCAAAAGGATAATGAAAGTGACAGAAAGATGTTTTCATTAAGTTATAAATTGCAAGGACAAACAGTGAAAAGGCAATTGAAACATATAATTTAGATTAGATTAGATTATAGAATTAAGGGCTCATTATATATTTAGGTTAACCTTTAAATGCCCTGTAATGGAATAACACACAATAACAGCATAATATATGAAGAAAAATCATGATTATTTATCAAATACATACATGTATTTCAAGTTATAGAGCTCTTTATCAATAGTAATCTTAAAGCGGTCAAGCGAAGCAGAATTTTTTGTTTCATATTTTAGACAATTCCACATTCTTATCGTTCCGAATATGAATGAATTTTGTCGAATTTTTGTTGAACATCTCCTACTAAAAATATTAAATCTATCTACTTGAGAAAAGGTTATATGTGAAAAAATAGTAAAAATAACCAGTGACTTAGCTTTACTTTGGAAAAGACAGATAAGTTATTTCCCTTGACAACTCAGACGACCTGCGAGTACTATATTAGGATGCCATTATTGAGGTTGATGTACAATGCAGGTCTAGATCTTTTTGTCTTTCTTTTCCAATTAAACAAAAGAACATGAGGAAGTAGGAATCTGAACATTAACAACGCTGCTGTGCTTTATCCTGTCCACAATAGGATGGCGAGGCAGACAGAAAATGTCACATCATCTCATCTATCTTATTATGCTCTCAAAACCACACCTTTCCCGTAGGCTAGCTTGCGTTTGTATCACATGCATCTAGAGACTACAGGCCAAGGCATAGTCCTGCCTCACAGACTAAGTCATGTGTCAACCAGTCATAAGGGAGGCTATCTGATCTACATGTAATTAAAAAAGTAATTTCTGCCGATTTCAAAATGTATGTTTAGGTGATATAGTGTGCGTTTACAGCATACTGATTATATGGAAAAAAATCTGTCATAGTGTTCAGCTGCTCGTTTACCCGAAGAGTGCTTATCTAACTGTATCGATTGTGCTTTTTAATTGAAATTGTCTTACAAAATTATACAGTACACAACATATTGACTAATTTGGACTTAACAAACACACTCATGAAACAGACTTTACAATGCTTGATCACTTACTTCAAGCTCTTTGCGTAATTCTTGCTCCAAGTCTGAATTGAGGTTATTTTTACTCTTTTCTAATTCAGCTTTCATCTCTACCTCAAGATCTCTTAATGCTTTAGAATGCCTTTGCTCTAGGAATGACTGCATCAGAGCAAGACTGGCATATCTGGATGATTTAAAAAGGGGAGCATGAAAAGAATGAGTTGCTTTATATTTGTGTTCTTTCATTTATTTTGTAATTTCAATAATGAGTAAAGCACATGTATCTTTAAAAGATTATTGCTTTGATAAGACTGAAAATAAAAATTATGCCAAAAGAGAAAACAAAAAAGCAAAAACCAAACCTGTCCAAAAAACCAGTCATTCTTATTTTGCCACCATTCCCCATGTCCCTTCTCAATCCCTTTGAATCAAAATAGGCTACACATTTATTAAAAATCAACACAAAAAATCCTTTCTTTTTATGTTTTGTATCTCTCGAAGAAATGATGGAAATATACATTTTTCTTGACATTAGTAAGAAACACATTTTGACAATCAAAGTTACCCTGCTCCACGTCTTTGCTGCAATGTGTATTCTTCTTGAGCTTCCTCTTCAAGCTGACTTTCAATTTCACTTTTTGGAGGAGGAAAACAAAGTAAATGTTTGGAGATGAAAAAAATGAAAAATGTTTTCCAAAGCACTATTATAGTTTCCCTTTTTGACCCATTTGTTAATTCAAATTAATTGAACTACAATCGACTACGCTGGTAGCGATGTCCCTGGGGGACCAGAAAAAAGATCGCTACATCAGAAGTTCACTACAGCCGTTAGAAGAGTTTGAGTTATAAATGTGCCCGTTCCAGGGAGAAAGATCACTATATCCGAAAATCACTACAACTACAACTACGACTGTACATAAGGTACGGCATACATAAACACATTGTGTACTCTGACTCTGACTTGCTCACATTTTTACATTAATTTACAGAAATAGAAATAGGAATGTTTTTTTGATAAAACAAGCAAATCTTGTCCTTGTCTGATTCTTGTAAAATAATCAATGAATAACTTGACAACTTTTATAATCAATACCTTTTCTAATACATTTCTGATTCACATTTTGAATTACACCAAAGTTTGAGATAATCAAAGTAAACTTGAATGGAAATAAAAACCAATACATACTGTTCTCTCTTCAGTTTCTTCTGTGCCATTTTATTCTGAATTATCTGTTCCTGGTGTTCTCTATGCCTCTGTATTTTATCATTGAGGTGTGATACTTTATTGTAATGTTGTTGTAAGATTTGGTCAGCTAAGTTTGGCTGCAAACCACTTGAAGAGGATACTTGTCTTTCAAGTTGATCCTAATTTTGTCATGAGTATAATGTGGAAGAAGAAACATAAAAAAATGACATATATAGACAAATTTATCCTCACAAAGTAAGAATAAGGTAGAATTGACTAATGTGATTCCATTTTGATTGGCCTTCCAAAAGGATCCTAGACTAAAAATTAAAAACTTCAAAACAAAGCTGCTTCACTAATTGCTGGAACTAAAATTCATGAAAGTATTGTTGTTACTCCAGTTTTGAAATCACTACATTGGTTGCCTGTCAGGAGGAGAGTTGAGTTCAAGGTTAAGCACCTGAATAGTTAGTGTCACGGGAGTCGAAGTACAGACCATCTCGGAATCTTTGCCCCTAATGCCAGACAACCTTGGAAAGAAACTAGGCTAGGACTAGTACAAAGTTTTGTGGACACATTTTTTATTTTGCTGCACCATTCATCTGGAATTCTCTCAGAAATCAGAATCCACGAGTCTTGTTCATTGTTTCTTTTTATTCTATGCTCCCTTCTCAATGAACTTGTCTCAAACATACATACAAACTTCTTTCATTAAATTTATCAACACAGATAGAAGTGTACATCTCACAAATCACATACATGTATATAACAAGAAATGGGATAGTCAGAAATACTTTTAAGACAAAATGTTCATACAATTAAAAAAGTAAAATAAATTTCTATTACACATGATGGTCCCAGATCATATTATACTATATGTATGCTGTTTGTATCATTCATGTCAATGTCAAAGTAAACAAAGATTTAAGGACTGCAATTGACACTGAGTTATTCAAGGAGAGAATAAGAATAAAAATACTGACCTGTAAATCTTTCAAAATGGCATCTTGCTTTTCAATTACAGCTTTTCTTCTAGCTTGGCCTAACTGATAAACAAATGTCAAAGGTTGAAAAAATGTACTGCACAATATGATAGAGCATATAAAGATAGAGCTTATCCTTGGGTAACAATTAATTGTTTTTACAGAATGGCAGGTAGCCTAGATTTTAAATCTCTCTTTTTTTTTCTTTCATTTTGTGTCAAATATCAGTTATCCATTTTCTTATTGCATCTGCACTCTAAGGTTATAAGATTTAGTGGTGAGGCAATGACTTTAATTTTGAATATTTAGTCTTTGATAATAAGTAACTGTATGGTGCAAACAGTGCTGTCAAATATTACGTCCCTAAAATTTCTGTCTTACATGCTTAATCCCTCCTTCAATGGAATATCAGTGGACCCTCTTTTTGTCTTCTATTGCACATGTACTAAAAGGTTCTATTTCAAAGCAATGCTCTGAATATATATCTTTACTACAAATAAACAAGTCATCAGAAGTTTCATCAGGTAATTTTGTTGTTCTTAATTTTTACACACATTTTCAGCTACAGATCTCATTCGCTACAATTCAAATATTAAATAGCTTATTGGTACCTAACAGGTTATACTTTACCTGTAAGCGAGCAATAAGCTTTCCAATTTCTTCATCATGATTTTTCAAAGCTTCCTCAGTTTCTTCTGCCAGTTGCCTTCTCAGCTCAGCTACAGCTGCCTTCCTGGCCTCTTCAAAATTATTTGCTTCAGCAGCAATGTCAGTTTCCTACAATGAAAAGTGTAAACATTCAACAATAATGTTTAAGTTTGATGAGCGGCAAAGTTCTGAAGGACATAAAAATATCAAATCCTTTTTTACCTGAATAAAAACATGCCCAATAGAGGAAATTAATAATAAAACAGTTATGACATTTTTCTAAGAGATTGTATTGGTATCAAATGGTCTGATCATACTAAAGTCATATTCATGCTTACTTGTTATTAGGAGTTACAAAAAGTGAATAATGAAAATAAAATGATCTTATCCTAATTGAAATGGCTGGATTTATTGAAAATCCTCTCGCTTAAATATTGAAGACTATGAAGAGATTCGATTCATTCAAAAATGCATTTAGATTTGTTCATAAAATTTATAATATTGAATGTAATTGTTTCTTCAGATTTTCATATGTCACAATCACTACTGGTGACCAATACAAAATTCATATATATTGAATGATGCAAAGCTGTAATTAATTGGAATTCATTTGTTTTTAGAAGAGTGAATATTTGGAATGGTTTCTCTTTTAAGACAAAAAATTCTGAACCCGTAAATGTTTTTAAAAACTTACTTGACAAAGAACTTAACTAACTGATATATGATATATTGTCAGTTTGTCAGTGTCACAAGCAAACCTTTTAAGTCAGTTTTTGTTGTTTTTTCAGGAGAGGCTAAAAGCTTGTTTAAACTTTTTCTTTGAATTTATTTTTGATAATAATGATAGACTAGGCTACACGTGATATGTCGAATTTCCTTGGTCACTTTTACATTGTAAACATGTCAGATGATGCGTCAGAAATAAAGGAATATACCATTGAAATTTCACCATTAAAAAAAAAAATCAAGAGTGAAGTCGTTTGCTTGCGACACCAAAGATATATAATGAGAATTTAAAATATTTTATTGAGTATGTCTATACTGATATAAATGTATCATGTCCTGTATGCCATGCAAGTTTAATTTTGGGGCATTAAAAGATTTATCTTCTGCTAGCTCTATTACACTAAACTTAACTAAACTATGTATTAGATCTTAAGTTTTTTGAAAAGTCAATCACTGTTTCTTGTCTTTATTTCTGTAATGCATGACTCTCAAATACAATGAAGCTTTTTCAAAATCTGTACCTTAGGACCTATAAAAAATGTTGACCTGAAGTGAGTTGGGCATTGAACATTTTTAGGGGCAGGGCAAAATTGTCATAAATTATTGTTTATTTCGTCATATTCATAAAAAAAAATCTTTTGAGAGAAAATGGTTGGACTTTGTTAATGAAGGAACAAAGAATTGAAAAAGTACCAAAAAATCATGTTTCATTCTTCAATTCTTTATAATCTTCAAAGTACATGTAACTCACAAACTAAATGTGATGGGTATTCTTGTCAACGCACCAAAAGTAACCATCTAGTATTTTGATTTTTAGTGGGAATCAACTTTAATTGAGGTTGCACTGTATTAGAAACATGTTGGTTTTCCAATAATTCTTTTTAAGTTTTATTTTTCTTTGCAGCAGCGTAAAGACAAAAATTATGTGATGAGCTTTACAAGCACATTTTAATTTGATATCTTGAAAAACCTTTGCTGAAACAATTTGCCTGTTATAATTTACATTACAGACAATTATTCTTTAAAATTAATTGTATTCATCCTTATAGATATCATTCACAAAACTCGTCCTTGTTTGACTTACCAATTTGGCTTCCTGAGCATTTCTTTCTTTTTCACTTAGGTCGTTTTTCTTTGCATTGAGTTCTTCCTTCTTCTGTAGTAACTCTGCCATTCTTGCCTTTCTTTGATTCAACTTTATTTCCAAGCTTTAAATTCAGGAAAAAATTATAAAGCTCTTTGATTCTTCTTTTCTAGATTAACTATGCATTTTTAAGAGTAATACCAATAAGTCATTTTAAAAACCATTATATTCAGAAAAATATTGCAACAAAATAAACAGTAAATTCCTTTATGGAAACTTTGACAAGTTTTCATAAATGCTTACAATTCTTTCAGAATAGGAATGTATTGTAAAATGTTCAAAAGCATTTATGGAAACAATACTTTTTAAGATCATTTGATGGCAAAAGAATCAGCTGAAGCTATGACATATTTTTAAGAAAGTGTTATTGACAGCTGCAATAAATTATAATGGATATTACCAGTACCAACCTCTTCTGTTGTCGTTGTTTGCTTCGCATGAGTTGATTGGATAGTGCTTGCATATTCTGTTCATGCTCCCTTAAAACCCTTTCTTTTGCCCTGTAAATGTAAAAAGAGTGACAAATTATCACATTGAATCACATTACATTCTTTTCTAGAAAGCTAAAGGGCACCGTATAAATAAAAGTAATGTATGTCCTTTTTTAATGAAATGTTGCAGGAAATGTTAAATGGCCATGTATGTTCAGTAGCAGTGTGAACATATTAATGATATTTGTTTTAGAGTCATAGTTGAATAACTATAATGACGCCTAGATATTTTAATTTTTTTGGGTAATTTTTGAGGCTTGGATGTGTTGGGGAGGGCAGTATTCTGTAAGTTTCTTCTTATTTGATGTCTTAGTATTTTGCTAGTTAGAATTTGATTTTCCAGTCTCTTTTCCATTGGAGGAATGAGATACATGAGGTAATTTTTACTGTCATTAATGTGAGGCACAGTGGCTCAATGGATAGAGCGTTGGGCTCGAGACCAAGGGGTCTCGGGTTTGAATCCTGCCAGCGGCAAC
>JBCHJU010469618.1:0-12536 GCA_039654505.1 Plocamopherus imperialis
AATAATAATAATAATAATAATAATAATAATATAATAATAATTATAATAATAATAAAACTCACAACAGCAAAAAAAACAAAAAAAAAACAACAAACAAACAAACAAAAAAAGATTTGGGAAACCCATTTCTTTCACAGTTGAAAATACTGCCTTGTAGATGTATTGATGTGTGAATGACACTGTCAAAAATTTTGCTATAATTTATGAAGGTGATGATAGCTTTTATATCATGTTTGTTGATTTTGTTGAGCAGAAAATTAAATGATTTTGATTTTTTTTATTCACATGCGGTGAATCAAGTTGTCAACTTATCTCTTTGCACTTTTTCACCTTACTCTAGCAGATATTAAAATGCATGCAGTAAAGCAAGATCTCATTAAACACTCAAAAACTCAAACAGAAACATAATACTGCACTAACTCTATTTGCTTACTGCAGTTACTAGTTTGAACGTAGAAGTGAGTCAAAACTCAAACTGAAACATAATACTTGTACTAACTATATTTACTTACTACAGTTATAGGTTTGAACGTAGTAGAAGTGAGTGAGCGTTCCTTTGAATTTGTCTTTTACTTTTGCGTCTCATCATTTAGGTCAGCTGCTGTTATGGCAGCTCGTCAGCTTGCTGCCAACAAAAAGTATGACTTAACCAAATGGAAGTACGCCGAGCTGAGAGATGCCATTAACACTTCTTGTGGTAAGTCAGTCAATGCTAACTGAAGATGGGAGGGTGGAAACACCGATGATCTGTTCTTTTTTTCTTTTCTTCTGTTTGCCATCAACTGATGTCTGCCTCCTTAATTCCAACCCTACTACATCCCACATCCTGCATCCATGACACTAAAGTGGCCCTGAACCAAATACAGTGGAGATCAGCCGCTTGGTGACTGAGTCGACAGTTTATCTTCAAGCAAGCTTTATCTTAATCACTTCAAGGAAAATTGAAGCTTGAAGTCACACACATGCGTACACACATACACACACACACACACACACACACACACACACACTTCCATAGCCTTCAGCATCTGTGTTGGCTTGGTATCTTCATAAACCAGTACAACAATACATGTATGCCTACAACTACAATGTACTTAAGGGCCCCTGTCTAATCATTAGTAGGTGCAATGTATTGCATGAAGTGGATGTAAACAAAACGAAGTTTAATAAAGCCTCCACTATAAAGACAATACAAAAATTAAATTTATTAAACTTCGTTTACATTCATATTGAGCTCTCCACTGTGGCTTTTCATTATTATTACTGCATGAAGTTAATGTATGTCTGTGGTAGCTGTAAAGTTTAGCAGGCTGCAGGTCAATGGGGTTTAAATAAATAATGTTAAAGAGAGAAAAAATCGGCTCCACTGAAAAAACTTTACACAAACTGAGAATTTATCTTAAGCTGGGTTCATCTTAAGCAGACTCCACTGTATTCCTTGCGACCATCACACAAGCCACTGCTGTCAATAGCATGTCATGTCAAGCAACACCATAAATATTATAAGTTGGTTCCTGCTATTGATTTTTTGCTGCAATACTTTAAAAAGTAAATGTAAGAAATTTATTTTTGTCACATCAAGATATAACTCAATAGTGTCAGTCTCACAAAAAATATTTGTTAAAGATTTAATAAAGGAAGATTTTGACACTTGCAAAAACTTATGAATTATCTTTAAGTAGAAATGAAATAAGGTAGCGAACAATATTATGAGAATAAAAAATCCTAAAAATGGTTCATTCATCTAATAAAGAAGGTAAAATACCAAACCTGCTTCATTTGAAATGTGTTTATATATACAACAAATTTATTTTCGTGGAAAAGTTATGAGTTATCAAAAGTTATTAAGTTTCCACTCAAGAGAATTTTTAGAGATAAATGTTCAAGTTTAAACCTTTTCAGTTTTGTTTTTTGGGGGTTTACTTTGTTGTTGCTTTTCTTTGCTTTTCTCTGTTTTTTGCTGTTGTTTGGGAATCTGACATGTTCAGTCAATTGTCAATGAATGCTCTTCAGATTTGGAGCTTTTAGATGCATGCCGTGAAGAATTCCACCGCCGTTTGAAGGTTTACCACGCATGGAAAACCAAGAACAAGAAACGCACTGAGAAGGGGGCAGACCAGCGATTCCCTCATTCTGTCGAGGCCAATGGTGAGAGGAATCAACATGTTTATTTTGATATTTGTTTTCTTTTCACATATTTGGTAAAGGTAAAGAAATTGCTTATAAAATTCTTGATAGGAATTGATAATCTTTCATTCTTTTTGTGAAAATGTTCCAATGGAAGCAATTCTTGCTTATTCATTGATGACTGATCTGACACCAAATCTTCTTAATCGTTCTTACCTGGAGGGCGACTTAGAAGTCCATCCAAGGCTTTGGGCATGAGTATGCTGTTCATCCCTCTACCACATGTATGGATTCTGATGCCAGTGAATTTTGAAATGAAATGTGATTCATTGATACAAGTTTTACCAACTAAAAGAAGCCACCGGCACCTTCATTCAGGCTTACCAGCAATGTTGACATCGTCACCACTTTCAATGCTAGAATCAGAATTAGACATGTCTATATCTCCATTTAAATGTGATTTTAGGTTCAAAATCATTTCCATTTGAATCATCCTCACAAACAAGCTTTTGTAATCTTAACAAATCTTCAAGGTAGCTGAACTTGGGAATCCTACAAAAAAGTAATCTCCTTTCATTTTGATTTGTTGCTAAAGCTATAAATAGAAACATATTGTGAAAGGTGCTATATCGAAGGTACACTGTTTTGGCTAGAAGATAATTAGCTTATGCATGTATTGAATATGACTCAAGACAACAAAAAGCACACATCGGTATTTGAAGCTATGCAACTTGTTGGCTTTGAAACCGTACTTTTTGGTCCGTAGTCTGATTCACAATCGCATAGCCATACGACCCGTTGATACCATCAGTAAAGGGTTTTAAGTTTTGCCATTAAAATTTGTTTTATAATTTATCATTATTGTTGTTTTTACACTATTTCTTGGGGAAGATCAATAAATTTTTATTTCTGGCAAAACTGGGGGTCAAATGATGAACAAAATGTGTCAGTGCTGTTTTATACCTTTACTTTGTTATGTGTCAGTGCTGTTTTATACCTTTACTTTGTTATGTGTCAGTGCTGTTTTATACTTTTCCCTTGACAGCTGATGGACCACCAGTCCCATCCCGAGGCAAGGGCCAGAGCAATGGTGAGCAACGCTTTTTCCGCATTCCGTTTGCCAGGCCAGCTGATGAGTACCGTGAGGAGACGAAGCATGGCATGTGGTATGCTCATTTTGACGGGATGTGGATTGCCCGCCAAATGGAGATCTACCCCGACAAAACGCCGATTCTTCTCCTGGCAGGTAAAAACCTTTTTTATATACTATAGAACATGAAAGTAACGAGCTCGGAAATAGCGAGAACTGGGAAATAGCGAGTAAAATCTTAATCCCCAGTTTTTTTCCCCTTATTTGAGTCAATAAAATTAGTATGAAAGTAGCAAGTATGAAAAAGAGGCCAACTCGGAAATAGCAAGAATTTCCTCCCCCATGCTACGACTAGAGAGGATAAAACTTTACTAAAACCCGAAACAATCTGAGAAATTTACTAATTTTAGTCAGTGAAATCAGCCACCCGGCACATTCCTTCACTTAAAATGGAATAACCCATCCTACCTGTAGTTTGACTAGTCTAAATGTCACGGTGGTGCTATTATTAGCCATGCCGTATACTAATTATGTAGATCTACCAATAAGTGATTAAAAATCGTACTCTTAATAATACTAAGCTACTGAGTAGTATTTCATGACCATTTTAGGCTGCTCGGGAATAGCTTAAACTCGGATATAGTGAGTAATTGGTGTTGGACCCGTCAAACTCGTTATTTCCGAGTTCTACCCTATTCTGTAGTTATGTTTGTAGGCTAGGTGCCTAAGCCGTCAAGGCATTGGACTGTAACCCTGGAGTCAAACGCTCAACCCCCACTTTACTTAAATTTACTCTTATCTATGGCATGAAAGTTCAAGTTCTCCTTTTACCCTAGGACTATATCCGAGTGGAATAAGGTGCCAAAAAGAAATAATATCAGTTAGAGGTGTGCGAGTAGTACACTTTACTACTCGAGTACTCGCTCAGACAACCACCAACTACTTGAGCAAGTTCTCGAGTACTCGGGACTCGAGCTGCTACCCGAGTTTCAAAGAAAAAAAATTTCAGCACACGTGCAACATTGTGCAATTTTTTATTCACGGGCAAGGGAGCTGTGGATAAGTCAAATGAAGGTAGACTAAACATCCATGAGTGATTGAAGTTTTGAAGGTTGCCAGATTTGGCATTTTATTTTGAGACAAAATGATGCAGTAGAAGGCAGTATATCAATGAAAAGGAAGATCCTAAAACGTCGATCTAGAGGGAAGAAACAAATCAAATCACAATTTTAAAGTGGGATTTAATGTTTAATTTCATTGTAATATTTTAAAAAATGATGATTTAAAAGGCAAATAAATTATAAAAAACATTTTTAACGATAATTGTGCACATCAAAACTAATTTTGGATGTGTCAGATCACAGTTTTGCACCAAATACTCGAGTATTACACGAGAAATTGAACAAAAATTACTCGAGCGAGTACTCGATAAGTTGTGAACTACTCGAGCGAGTACCCACTCGCTCAACTACTCGAGTGCTCATTCAAAACGCGAATACTCGCACATCTCTAATATCAGTGGTAACTTTGGAGAAATTTACGCACCCTCTTTTAGCTTTTAAATTATAAAGTAATATGTCTTTAGCCACTGTGTAGGGAGCTTTGATATAGAATCACAGGATTATTCAACAGTGAAGGCAGACATTATATGTTAAATTCAGAAAATAATAGTCACTGTATGTGGCATCCTTTCCAAGGTAATGTTTAAGTGCAGTGTACTGTATATTGATTTATACCTAAGAACATTGTATTTTTTTCATTTGTTTTTTTTTGCAGGTGTTGATGACATGCAAATGTGTGAGCTCTCTTTGGAGGAAACTCAGCTGACCAAGAAGAAAGGAGCTGAAATACTGGAAAACGAGTTTGAGGATGAGTGGAACAAGTTTGGTGGGGCAGCTCTGCTCAAGAAACATGCCCAGAAAATTTCATCCACTTTTTTGCAGTCTCGACTGGGTGTAAAAAAATGAAAACTAGGTTGTGGAAATTATCTTTAGAATGATGTAGAGACCTTCACATTTCATGCCAAAGTTATCTTTTATTTTTGTCCATTTCTTTTCTTGTTTTTAAAATTTTTCTTTTGTATGTTCACCAAAGGTAAACCACATTCCAGTCATACGTGTCTTTATCTATGGGTATATTTCCCTGTTATTATTCACTTTTTGAAGTAAACATATTTATAATGGTGTGATTTGACTGTTGGAATTAAGGTAGCAGTTGGATTCGTTAATGCATGCTGGTATATGCAGTTAGACTTGGGACAATTCCATGCCATGCTTTTTATATTTTGAGTATTGACTTATTATTCAACCAATCAAAACCAAACCATTCTTAATTAGTTTCCAACCAATATGACCAAATTCCCAGCAGTGGACCAATTTTTGTTATATTATAAGCGATTCATTCCGCTTTGTTTCTGTACTCTTAAATTCTGCAGTTAACCGCTTCACGTTCTTCTTATAAGCATATCACCAGCATCTCTTCTTCACCTTTTTAGTTCAGTCTCACATACACTCACGTCCAAAACTAAGTTCTGGTTGGTATAAGTGGATTTAATCCGCTATTAGAGTCATAAGACCAATTAATGATACATTACAGGAAAGAAGAATTTTTCTTTACATTGAATACAAGTTTACAAGAATTCAATCGAACTGTTAAGAAATATGACGGTTTAAAAAACGAAAATATTTTGACGTTGCAACAATGAATAATAGTAAAAAATAATATACGTATTACTTATACTTTGCATAAGATCAAATTGCCTGAGGCAGGTCTAGAATTCATTGTCTCATTGATGAAGTCAGCAAACTCATTCCAGATTTCATATTACAAACTGACCAGAATCATGTTTTTAATTGCCGTTTCATAAGGCTCCAAGCATTTTCAATTGGGTTAATGCCAGGACTTACTGCAGGGCATTATAGAGTTGTATATTATTGCTTTCCAAGTAAACATGGCCACACCTGTTTCTAACTGTTTGTACTTTATTTGCCATCATAACGTTGATTCATACAGTGAATCTTAGGAGTCGATCTGAAAAGTAGATTAATCTGTAAAATAGATCCTGCACCATTGCTTCCTTGTCCATAGAATGTGTTGATGCGACTAAATAGAATGATGTTTTCCTTTAGCAATATTGGTAAACTGAATGGTTTTCTTCTTGATAATGAATTGGTTCAATTTGGTAGACAAATTTGGTACGTTTTGCAAGGCCAATTTGGAAAAGTCCTTTTGGATTGACCATAACATTTTTTATTGTTGCACACAGAAGGCTAGTATTCTACTCAAAGATACAGTTTTTCCTCCTGTTTAGAGTGAGTGTGATCTTTGTTTGGTTTGACCGTGTTTTTATGAGATATTCAATGATATTGAACCTGAACTTAATTTTGGACGCCGCTGTATATATGCGGCTACTCGATTTTATGGTGAGGTGGTCTTAAGAGGCGAAGTGCAAGGAGTGGATCATCATTTTGAACTCATTTGTTACCTGTGTCACACAGATGGGATTGACAATTGTTTGCATATATGCGATCATGACATTGCTGCTTTACAACTATAGAAAGGTTGTGTGTATATATATATATGCAATTGTGGTAATGTGTTTTTGTGAGAAAACTTCACCTATGCTCACTAACAACATGGATCACAATATTTTCACTGATTTTTTTCAGCGCATCTTATGGAAACAATTCAGAGTAATGATGACGATTTCATTGACATTTCTGGCTTGAACTTATCAGATGGTGTGAAAGGATTCATTGTTCGATTTTTTACAATCTTTTATTTAACAATGATACTCATCCAATGAGGTTTTTAGAGGGTTTTTTTGCCTTCTCATACATCCACACACAAACAGAATATGATTTACCGGAACCTTTCATTTTCTTTTTTCTGAACTCCCCAAGGGTCCAACTGTAGAATATGTTTAGGGTACCCGCCTGCAGTAGAAATTTTGTAAAAGTCAATAGTCTTTGCCTTGAGGTTGTCCTGGTATCAAGGAAAAGTACAAGTATAAGGTTGCCAGCAAAGGCGCATTACTGTGATCATGTATACATAATTAAATCTTTCTTTAGTTATTATACGGCAATGTTAGGATGGCCCATGTGCTGCACTTGTACTACAGTAGTTTTTGTGACAGTGCCCGTTTTGCCTTAGTGCCCATTTAAACATTTTTTTTCTAATGAAACTGGTTTTCTCTATCGGAATCGTCACTCTTGAGTTCCCGCCTTCGAAACCTATCGGCGGCTCTAGTGCCGGTGTGGCCTAGAATTCGACTTCCATGAACAGACATGCCATGCTGGTCAATTATGCAAGACGGCATAATTTGCTTTGCCGTGAAAAAGTGATTGGTTGGTTAAAAGGAATGATTGTCCACATATTTACATGACACAATGGACCCGAGTCTGTCCCTGCCACCACAAAATGTTGACTTTCTGGTGTGGGACATGGTTGTTGTAGTTACTGTGCAGACACTGTGTTTATGTTTAGTGACGTGTGGAAAAAGAGTGTGAACAGGTGAGCGAAAAAGCATGCAGCCACGAAGGTACAGGGTAGAGTGTGGGAGTCGATAGTGGACAGTGGATCTTCGAGGTTGAGTTTTGTAGTCTTTTTGGAGTTTAAAATTATAACTGTGAATTATCGTGATGCTGTGATGTTATGTGATTTTCTTTATCTTTCGAGTGGTGTTGATGAAATTGCAAACTACGTGTAACGTGTTAATTCTATTCGGAGTAAATAAGGACAGTGCATCAGGTGAAGAGCAGCCAGAATTTAAAGGACGTAAGTAGAATATTGATAGTTTTACTTTCTAATCACAGTTGTCTTTGAACTTTCTGAAATTGGCGGTATGGTTCGTAAACTTCAAAGTGATTTAAAAAACTTAGCAAGATGGTCTTCATCCACACATAACAATCACGTTTCAGGATGGGACATGAACTTTGAGTTGATATTTGAAAACTCTGCAAGTTAATGGAGAAGGAGTGGTTGGATACTAAGGTAGGTCTAAATCCTTCCATGCAGAATCTTCCCATGGAAGGTGTATGTAAGGACATAGACACTTTCCTCTTTATCGACTAAGGGCCCGGTTAGGCTGCTTCCCCACCACCGGGCACTCTCACAAAAACTACTGTATTACATACATTTACCATAATTGCACCCATGTGACAATAGAAGCGATAATCAATGAGTTGATTTGTTAAGCTGTTTATAAATAAATATTTATTCATTTTTGGTAAATATGCAAATTCTGAAATTCAAATGCACCTTTATGTAGGTGTTGTTCATCACTTGTTTCCCATGAAATATTTCCATTTACAATCATGTGAGAACATTTTTTATTTCCTACAAATGAAATTTATGTGAACTTTTATACTTAATTGATTTTTATTTTTATAACTGTTTGACATTTTGTCACACAAAAAATACCACGGATGAAACAGGGCAATTTGAAATATTTCCGCTTAATGTGTTTTTTTTTCTTTTACACATTAAAAAAAATAAGCAAGATCAGTCTAATGGCATGG
Source organism: Plocamopherus imperialis (assembly GCA_039654505.1). Taxonomy (NCBI): domain Eukaryota; kingdom Metazoa; phylum Mollusca; class Gastropoda; order Nudibranchia; family Polyceridae; genus Plocamopherus; species Plocamopherus imperialis. The sequence goes on from JBCHJU010469618.1 coordinate 8,737, forward strand.
AGAAGTCATTGACAAAATCCACTTTGTTCTGGTCAATGAAGGTGTCTGATGGATTGTAATGTTCACCTATCAGTTAACAGCATACTCATTGTATTCAAATCCTCCTGGAATATCACCAATGGCACCCTTGAGGCCCTGGAGATTTGATTGGCTGTCTGACTGAAGTGGGGGGTGTAGTGGCCCTGCGGACAGAGCGTTGGGCTTCGGATCGACAGGTCGCGGGTTCAAACCTGTGTAGGGAAATGCGTTTTTTCCTTAAGCATGAAAATTCACCCCTGTTGCTTCACTCGATCCAGGTGAAAATGGGTACAGCTTGGCTGGGAAAGTATTTTGCAATAGACTAGCATCCTATTCAGAAAGTGATAGATCTAATCTGCCACTGCCCGCTTCATGCTACAGAAACCGAGATAAGCTCGGGCCCTGTAAGCCGAATGGCTTAAAAGGACTACTTTTACTTTTGACTACTTTTACTTTTAGCCATAGTTACCACGGCACACTGCCATTACCCTTAAGGTTGTCCCATAAATTAAAGATTTCGAATCGGTTTAAAACAGGTCTCAAATGATTAGGTGCCATTTTCCTGTCAGAAATATAACAGTTATCACTTTCATTAAGAACAATACATTCTCATCTCAACACCGGGTGATTAGTCACAATAGCAGAAGTCCATTGCAACATGTTTTATTGCTTGTTTGTTTTCATTGTTCATGTTCTTGTTTCTTGTTCATAAGTGTGTGTGTGTGTATGTGTCTGTATATGTGTTTGTGCTTTGATTTTTTGCTTTTGTTTGTTTGTTGTTTTTTGTTTTTGTTTTTTTGTTGTTTTGTGTTTTTTAGGGTTGTTTTTCGGGGGCATTTCACTTTTTTGCTTTTGTTATTTTGCTTTGCTCATGGCATGTCATTGTTTTATTGTATTTTGTATCCAACGAGAGAAAACAAGGTAGTCCCAGGGTAATGGGATTCATGAACCCAGTATGGCCTGGTTTCCTTCTATTAGGATGATTAGGAAGATGAAGGCCGAACACCTATTAGTGTTACAGAAAACTTCTGTTTTCTGAAGACCTAGTAGGCCTAATGTCTCGTTCAGTAGGAGTTTGCTACACTTATCTCAGGAAAGACTGGGGGACGGATAGGACATACCAGCACTGTTCCTGGGAGACTCCGAACCGTTTACGGCTGAGGGCTGGCAGCCTCAATCTGGACGTTAAACCCCACACCAGCTACAGATACACAGAATAATGTAATGCCCTCTGGTACCCGATCAGGTAGGGAGTAATAAGCACCACCCGGAACATATGGGCACGACATGGAAACGCCCATCGAATGTCCAACTTGACCTGTTCCGGGCACCTGGTACTTGCGGCAAATTCTTCCCAACCGAGAGAGGAGTGAAAATTCATAGAACCATGAAGAAATGCCTAAATAAGGCAACTGATGATTAGAATCGCTCCTGGGAACCGGATAATTCGAACGATGACATACGCGTAGTGACCAAACGTCAACCTTTATTCTTCAGATGAGGAGCTTATGCAAGCAATAGAATTCCCTCTAGCAATGTCAGAGGAACTGGAAACCCTCGATGATAACTTACAGGGTTTTAGAGAACACTACAGAGGAATGCCTAATGGAAGCATTCACTGACACAATTTTACTCTCATTGCTTGGCAACGTTTGAAATAAGAGAAGAATCACAAAATCCAATAGTTGGGAGAAACCGTAGGCAGGAAGAAATGGGAAAGCTCCAAAGAGAAAAGAATATACTATAAAGCAGTATAGAAATGCACCAGAGTATATATTCCCGAGATAACTTAATCAAAGACCAAAGGAGTTAAATGCAGCTTTGGAAAATATAGAAGCCAAATGAATATCTTGTATTTCACTTCATCTGACCATCTTTTCCACTTCATCAATTCATCTCATTCTCTTTTCTTTGCTTCATTTCTTTCATTTTGACTCCTCTATGTTCTTTATTGTTCTTCATGCTTTGTATAGCTTTGTTCCACAATGCATTGTTTGGACTCAATAAAGTTTCCACCATATCAAATAATGTTACGCACTTATTTATGTCGAGCAGTTCTATACATAGTCGATTGTCCTGCACCCGCATGTGATGTTTCATGGCCCGAGTCCACACCAGAATCTCTCCTCAATGCCTGCTGGATCTATACAGCGCCTGCATCAGTGTCTACAACAGCCAAGAAAAAACAAATTTCGGCATTCCACCGTATCAGCTGCAGGGACAAGTAAGACATGGGCATATTTCCTCCAGAGATGTCTGATTACAAACGGGCAACCAGCCTCACCGATTCCGACGTGATCGTACAGCTACTTGATAGATGCGCAAACATCCTCTGCGACTCAAGACAATACATGTCACTTCGAGATGTAATCCGTTATGTGGATGTCAAGAAGAGCGACAAGATGTCTCCTAGTCGCGTCCTGGTTGAGGGTTGTCCGTCCACCGTCACAGCAGCAATTATCTCCTACTGGCACAGAGAAAAACTTCATATAACAATTCGGGCGAAAGCAAGGGCTCAAATTCCACATGTGACTACTGCGGCAAGTCAGGACACGGAAGCAGCAGATAGGTAGGGGCATATGAAGAAGTGCCCGGCCTATTTCAAAAAAATGCTCAAAGTATGGCATGACACATAATTTTACAAACGTCTGCCGACAGTCAACACGCAAACCTTCATTGGCCCCAATCCAGCATCCACTCCCAACGCCCTGGATGACTCTGCCGCCGTATTTGATAGCCTCTGTTGTAAAAACGAGACTGCCCCAGTGTACAACATCTTCTCTGTCTCCCTAGCCTACCACGTGTGTCATGAATTTTGTAAGGCATGGAAAAAAACGAACGTCTGACCCTCACCCATTCGTCAATGTCACCGTTCGCAAAAAATGCTTCATCCTGAATATGGAACACGCGCAATGAAATAGAATACGACTCCTTTGCCATATAAAAAAGACCCGTGGAATTCCGCTGGTAACGGAAGAACATAATAATATAATGAGCAGCACCTATAAGTATAAGGAAGTAGAATGTTCTATTACGTGAGGCCGAGGGCTCAGTAGCTTAGTTGAGAAGTCGCCGGGATTCAAAACAAATGATCCGGCTATGTCGACGATCAAAACCCACCAGATTCGAGGGGGTAAAAGGCAGTCACAGGGCACTGGGATTCTTGACCCAAGTGTGGTACATGTATCTTGTTGTATCAGAAGTTTAAAGACGGAACTCCTGTTCGAGGAACATTCTCTTTTCTGGAGTCCGGTACTGTCTCACCGTTTAGGATTTATGATGTATTTGACATTGATTTATTTGTTGCTTTTTTTTTCATTATGGGAGTTTTTATTGTTTTTTGGTTCTCTTTTTTATTTTGTTGTTGTTACTTTTCCTTAGTTTTGATGAGCTCGACATGTGCAATGCATGCTGTCATCGTCACAGACTCGCAGAATTTGCTTAAGAGAGTGGACAGAGGGAAAATGAGGAATGAGTGGATATATAGTATGGGGCAGAGGCTAACGAAGTTGGCATGAATCTATGCCGTAAGTCATACTGGTGTCACTGGGAATGAGCTTGCCGATAAGCTGGCGAACAATGGTTCTGTTAGTGTCAATTACACAATGAAATTCGACAAGCTGGATGTCATGACAGGCTTGACCAGTTCACATGTAAACGAGGAGGTCCTGAAGGAGAAGATGTCTTTAACGAGATTGGAGGATTTGGGAGTGGTGAGGGGTGGTGGAAGGAAATGCATTCTACCTGGGACAGCACGTAGGGTGGTGAACCAACAATACAAG
>JBCHJU010469729.1:0-12534 GCA_039654505.1 Plocamopherus imperialis
GAAGACCCAGGAAGATCAGATCACAGGCTAGGAAGCCTAACCAACGATCTGCAGCGATATCATATCATATCATATCAATAGTAATTTAATGGAAGTGAGGAAAGATCAAGGTGGAAAAAAGACAAACAAAATTCTCCATAAATTTGAAAACATGTTTTGAATGAAAGAAATGAAGAACCTATGTAGACATAAAGGCAGAATCCATAAACGATGCCAACAACGACAATGTTATCTGTATTATTAGTCTAATGGAAATTTACTAAGTCCATGTATCGGAACGCTAGATTTTGGTGGAAAAGATAGCTATTTTTGCTTCAACATCCAACCTATCAAAGGCAATCAACCAGATTTACCTTGGTTTATAAGTCTGGTTTTTGCTTTCCTAGTCACACCTATTCAGACTGAGAGACATTGTGACATGATAATATCCTCCTGTCTGGACCTCTGACTGGCGATCATTTTTCACACCTATTGAGAAACAAGTCAGAATAAGCTGGCTAATACCAGCTGGTCAGCATCAGCTGGTCATTAGTTTTGCATTCTTTTAGCTTATTTTTCTAAAAGTCTCAATTTTTAATAAACCTGGATAAAATTATTGATTTATTTTGCTCAAATTTTATAACTGTCGTCCCCCTTAAAGGATCTAGCACATATATGACATTTCATCGAGATCAATGGAGAATTTAATAACATAAATTGTAAGCAGTTTAGAGGGTACCACTTTCCTTTTAGACACCATGTATTTCGGGAAAGTGGTTGATAATAAATGAGGGTGGAAATTACAATCTAATAAGACCCTAGAGATCATGTTGTGCATTGATAAATGGATGTAGGTCTGTCATTAGTATGAGAAGTCTTTACTTTTACACATTCCCAATTGACATGGTTCCAGTGAATATACTTTAACTCATTTTGAAGACCCGCCTAGTGGGCCTCGCTGAACTGCTGAGACGCACGTTTGTACCTTATTTTTCAATAACTTTTCTATCAGTGATGATAAAGACAAATGGTTTTTTTTGCATATTATAGAAGAATATTTCTGCTTTCTAATAATTTAAGTACTTTTCATGTCCATGGTACATGAAGTCTATGTTTTAATGATGTAAAAGAGTGTGCCGATGCATCTCCAGGGGACCGCTGTGCTGTCAGCAATATTATGCTGACACGTCTTCAATGAGTTAACTTTAACTCATTGCAGGCACGCTTATTTGAACCCAGCTGTAATTGGTATTGCATGCATTCTGCCTATTTTCGAAAAATCACTCTTTTTGTTGTATATATAGGATAGAGGCAATTGATTTTTTGATTTGGAACGTGAATTATTGCTTTATATTGTGTGCAAGTCTAATTGTTGAGGTATTAGTGGATAATGTGGTGTAATAAACTGGTAAAAAATGTATGTTTTTGTGAAAAAACCTATTTTTTCTGATACCTACACAATGATTGCATCCGTCATTATAATGAATGTAAACTTTATGAGCTACAAAAATTCAATATTTATACATTCTATTTATTTCCACAAATATAAACAAACTATGAGCCCTTCTCTATCACTAATTCCAAAGCGTCCGATTTGCATCAACCTTCTTCACGCCGCCACAATAGCTGGAATGTTTACGATTTTCGGTCCGGTCGCTTAGCACATAAAAAGTTGATAATAACCAGTTAAAAGTATATAAATCATTGTCTAAGGGGAGTAGTCGATAGATTATAGATCAATTTTGCTTTCTGACCCCTTACAGTGGAATGTAGCTTATGATATATCTGAAAAAAAAATCGTAAACACTGTCGGCCATATACAGCCGACATGCTGCCAACGCTACCTAGACCTGTCAGCCACCCGCTGCCGACGGGCCTGCAATGAGTAAACAAACATGTATTAAAAGAGCATCATGAGGCAGAAATACATAGAAAATTGAGAAAAATGAACTTAATGATTCTGAAGCATACTGGTAAGATAATGAATATTGTATTAGGATATGTTTATATTCCTGGGTCATACAAACATTCGAGGACATCTGGAAATAGGTCTGTATGAAGTTTACACATAGTTTCTCAAAATCATATTTTTTTATGCTGATTCCTATTTCTTCCCATAGTGTTTCCATCAGAATGGCAAGGGAGGACAATAACGATAGCATGGAAGAACACATGCAACAAAAATCAAATGAGACAATGTCTGAAGGTGTCTCTGATTTATCTGCCATTGAAGAGAAACCTCTCGAGCCCTCAGCACCCCCTCTTGAGGATGAACTTCAGGAAGCTCCAACCACTGGTATTCTCAAGACACCTATACCTGCTGATGTCCATGCCTTTGATCCTCATGACCTTCAACCTTCTTTTCCAACACCTCTTCCACCTCCACCTGTAGTACAGCCGAAACGGCCTCCTACCATCTTTGGCCATGTTCCAGAGAGATGTGTCACATTCTGTATCGATACTTCAGGTAGTATGTTCAACAGCCTGCATGTAGTTAAAGAACATGTGATGGAAACTTTATCATCTTTGGCAGAGAGAGAGGATCAGATGTTTAATCTCATAGAATTTAATTCCCAGGTCACACAGTGGGCGGATAAACTTGTCCAATGCACTCCAGAGACTGTGGCTGTGGCTCAGTCATGGGTCAACAACCTGTCTGCAAAAACTGGCACAAACATTATGGATGCCCTCTTAACTGCATTCGCCGATCCTTCTTGTGAGGCTGTTTATTTGGTGTCTGATGGAGCCCCTGATCAGTACCCTGATGAAGTGCTTGATCGTGTTGTTGCTGTGAGTGGAAACAGATCTGTCCATTGCATCTACCTTGCAGCTGAGACAGCAGATGAAGCAGCAACTGAATTTTTAGAGGATTTGGCAGTGGAAACATTTGGCTCTTTCCATATTGTTACCCTAACAACTCGTGGCTGCATTGAGGAAATAACCCCAATCTACAGGTCTGATCATGCACATGAACGCATTGTCCGCACTGTGAACAACACCTTACGGCCAACTTTAAAAGGTTGTAGTGTGTCCACAACTTTGCAAATTGATCCAGATGAAATACTTGGATCAATACCAAGAACAGCTGGAATTCTTCATCCAGGGCTGCAATACCATGTGCCACCTTCGTTTCTACCATCAGTTCCATATCGTTATTACTACCCACATTATTGGTCAAGATATAGACCAGCCAAATACTGGCTGCAAGCCCAGGACAAACTTGATGCAAGAGCATTGGGTTTATCTCCCGCTGCAGGTAGCCTATTGGTTGGCAAAAAGGTGATTGCAAGACGTCTTGATGATGGATATTTCTACAAGGCAACAGTACAAACACAGGTACAATTTTGTTTCCCCAATCTGAAATTCAAACTGTTTGAAAAAAAATCACAACCTGCTAAGAGCCTTTTGCAAGTAAGCTTCAACTTTGAATATATTCCATTTTGTCTTGTGCACCTAATTCAAGCCTGTTTTTTAGAAACCTCAGGTAGCCATTTCACTTTGATTACAATACTTAAAATTAACAAAACAAATTAAAAAAACAATAAAGAACAAAAGAAAATAACAAAAAATAACAATAACAACAAAAGCAAAAATCACACTAATTACTTTTGATCTTGTTTTTCTAATAAAATTGATAATAGTTATCAAATCCTCATGTTTTTAAATAGTTATAACTGTAAATTTGTAGGAGAAGTATTTATCTTGAGAAATTTTTTTTTTGTTTTTTTTTTCCTCTTTCTTGTTTTTGTTTGTTTGGGGTTTTTATGTTGTGGCTTCTGCATGTTTTTAACCATTGCTTGAAAATTTGGGTCTTTATTAATCTTTTCTATTTGATTTTTTTTTTTTTAGATAAAAACAAGAGTTTTATTATCATCTCATTAATTTGGTAACTGTTCAAGGATTTCATTCTAACATGTAAAAAAAAATAATTATTGTAAATAAGCAATAAGTTATATCTGAGATGTAAAACATATTATTGTGCAATCATTTCTAAGCAGTTGTACATATGCATGTTTAAAATCTGCTCGCAGTTGATTGAGAATTTGATAAAACTCTATTTCAGAACCTGGATGATAAATTCCTAATTTCATTTGGCCCATGCAAACATGGCAAATATAGGAAAACTGAATATCAAGACACCTATGTCTTTGATATTGTTGACTACCATGATGCTTTGCGTCATACCATAATTAATGGCGACAAAGTCTTAGCTCCTTGGGAACCAGAGGGAGAGAGATTCGCTCCTGGCATCATTATTGATGGACATGAAAAGCGTCAAGCTGATGGTAGTTATCAAAAGTTTTAATTTTTACCTTTTTATATTCAATCTTCACCATAGTGATGACTTGTTTGGGTTTTGTTGTTGTTTTTTTTTTGTTTTTGTAAAAATTGCTTGTCACACTATATTGTAGGAAACATTAAGCATTGAGTTTTATCAGAAGAATCCACACTACAATTTCAATCTTGCGTCTGATTGACTACTGACTGACTAGTCACTGTCCATGACATAGTGGAAGAGTCTCTGGAGAAGATGATACAGCAACAAATATTCCTTTGTGTGGTGGACAAGCAAACTAGTGACATATTGAATAAATTTTTGAATGCTATGAAAATAAAGAATAGGAATGAATAATGGGCTTATGATGGTGATACATTTGTATTAATACCCAAACCAAAAGGCCAACCACAAAATTCACATATCAGACTCATTAAAATTCCAATAACATGCTTTGTACAATTGTCTTCGAATGAATAAGATTGAAAGTAGAAGAATACATCTTATACAGAGTGGTTTTAGACCAGACTGAAGCACATCGGATGTTGTGTGGGCTCACCGATGCATAAGCACCCAGGTACTTTGGGCCTTAAATACAGAAGTGAATGTCACAGACTTAGATATTTCAGCTCTTTTTGAAACAGTTGACAGACATGAATTGTAAGAAATATTACAGGACCAAACTGAAGAGGCCCCATTCCCATTAGATGCAGTTTCAAGGGATATAGGAATTCCTTTCTTCCTACGTCCATCAAATTATTGTAGTTATCATATCATATCATATCATATCATACATTTTAGCATCATCGGTCCTTTGGTCTTTACATGCCTTTTAGATATATATATACCTAAAGAAAAATCATCTTGCATAATATTTCAAATATTCAAACAAAGAATAATAAAAACTCAATTAAATAGTGAACGTAATTCAATAAGGGGGGGGGGGGGGAGGGCTGTGGTAAAGAGGTAGAGCCTTTGGTTATAAACCAAAAGGTCACGGTGTAAACCACCTGATGGCACATGCATTATTTCTTTAATCAAGAAAATTTACCTCTTTTCCTTCATTTGACCCACATGAAAATGAGTACAGCTTTGGCTGTGTTCTGCAATAGACTAGCTTCGTTTTCAGAAAGTGATAGATCTAATCTGCCACTGTCCGCTTCATGCTATGTAAACCTGATTAGGCTCCGGCTGTAAGAGCCAAAATTCTTGAAAGGACTACATTTTTCTTCTTTTTTTTTTTAATTCAATAAAGCTGTTCATCAAATACATATATCTGGTCATGGAGCTCCCTGTCAATAGAGTTTCTAAAAGAATTCATGCTTTTGAAATGTTTTGTTTTGAATTTTAATTTATTCCAAAAACATACTGTTCTAGAAACAATAATTACAGGGGTGTAGTTATTTGAGACATAAATCTTATATCTATCACCGCATGTAAAAGCTATTTGTGAATATCTGAAGAATGGGCTGTAATCAATATTATGTATAAAATAAATGATCTTATCATAGAATTGAAAATGAGATCTCCCCTCATTCTCTATATTTAAGTGTTTTGCAACTTAATGAATAGTACTATTTCAGCATATAACAAGCCTTTTAATTCTATTAATAATTAATTATATTTATTGTTAATATTCATTGTTTTTATTGTTAAATTGAATTTATAAGTGATTTGATTTTTTTTGTCTGCTGAATGTCTTAAATGAAATCAAATCTATCTGTTGGTTGTAATTTTGTGTTGTTTTTTGTTTGTTTTGTTTTTGCTTTGTTTTTAAACAGACAAAGCAATTAAACATACAAAGCAATGTGCCTTTCAGACAATAAATGTTATATTGAATTGAATTGAAATTAGGCATAATGCAGTAATTTTTTTGTAAAACAATGATGAGTATAGAAAACAGCACACCATTAGAAACATAAAAAATAATGAGGTTGCCTTTCAGACAATAAATGTTATATTGAATTGAATTGAAATTAGGCATAATGCAGTAATTTTTTGGTAAAACAATGATGAGTATAGAAAACAGCACACCATTAGAAACATAAAAAATAATGAGGTTGCTGCAGACACGATCATAATCGGCCCCAGATGGGTTGTTGTTTTTTTTACAATTCAAAAGTTATTTTACCCCCAATTGTTTGCATTCCCGTAGGCTTAACTTGTTGGAAGCAATCTTTATATGAGTGAGCCTATATCTTTCTCATTGATAGGCATAAAGTTAAAAATATCAAGGAATTAAATGTCATACATGTAATGTACAAATCCAACCCCAGCCCCTCCAATAATGTGTCTTAATATAAGTAAAAAGTATCCATTAACATTATTTATTGACAATGGCAGAAGGGTTTCACTTAAAAATATTACCACGGTTAATAAATCTTTAAACAAAAGATGAATTATGGGGCAGAGCTGAATAGTTTCATATTTACCTCTTATTGTATTTTTTTTTTATGTTTGAAGCCTTCTGAAATGAAGCAAATGCAAATGATTCTTGCATAATATCATGCACATCCATTTTTATTTCACTTTATTAATTCGTTTGTTGTTGTTTTTTGTTTTGTTTTTTTGCCTATTGAAGGTCCTGAAGACCAGGATCTAACAGTGTCATTCAGCAATGGTCACACTGAGAGAGTGCCAAGGGACACTGCTGTTTGGATCCCAGATTCTGTGTATGAACGTTTATCACTTGAACTCCAAATGCCATCAGAAGCCAGGAAAAATTTATTTTCAAAGGCTGATAATTATCCTCTTGAGAATTTACCTGGTTATCCAACTTCTGGAACATCTACTGATCCACCAGATAGTCCATCAACTGATCCACTTGTCATTGAGACAAATTCCTATTTGTGGGATCCTTATTTCAACAGGTATCCCCCTTACCTACTTCCTTATTATGGGTACCCCCCTTTTGTTGTGTCTAGATCTCCACGCGGCTCTGGCAAAGAAGGAAGGCAGGAGAATGACAGGAAGACAGATGACCCAACATCTCTGATTCCTGGAACAAGCTTGACCAGGCAAGAGTTGGATGACCGCATAATGTCACAACTAATGGAACACAGGCTAGCAGCCAGTCAAGAGAAGGAAAAATTAAAGGAGACCACCCAAGAGAGGCAACCAAACAAGCTACTTGGAAGAAGAGAAAAAAAGGAGGAGAAGAACTTGAAAAAATCTGTCACCTTCCAGGATGTAGCACCTGAGGAAGAGAGGTTTGTCGTTCGAGACAGATTAATTGAGAGACGTCCTGTGGAAGATTCCAATGATGATTATGATGAATATGGCAACCCTACAAATTTAGTCAGTACAGGTGTAAATACAGATTCCAGTTTGTTGTTCTATCGTTCCCCTGGAATAAAAGGAAGGCCAAGATGGAATAAGTATTGGCGCAATGGCCCCAGTTCACCATACAAAGGCAGTGGCAGTTTAGGTGGAAGTGGCGCCATTGCTCCGACACCAGGTCCCTTTAGAGAAACGGCCCTACAAGCTCCACTGGAAGCCAGAGATCAAAGAACCCCACCTTATGAAGGCAAGTTAAATGGAACAAATGTCGAACTAATATTTTCATTTTTCTTTTAACCCACCCAACTTGCATTGCCTTTTTTTATGTAGGCTTTTGTGTTTGCTAAATCTTTTTATGATTGACAATCACTTCTTCTTTTTTTTTCTTTATTTTCCATATGTATTAATGTGCATCTTCTAGGGGCATATATGCTTTCTTCTGGCAGTCTTTTCTAGTCTCTCTTTTATAGATTTGCATTATTATACTTTCATAATGTTATAAGATGTGAAACCAGCATTTAATGACAATATACCAACAGTGCTGATCATAAAACAAAGGGTGGGGATGTTGGGGAAAAGAAAGACAGAATATCCTTACAAAAATCTGTAATGAAATCTAGCAGGCTGGAGAGTAGCCTGCAACTTTGAATAAAACGTTTTGTACATAGTTGTCGTTTCTGAGAGAGAAACTTTAATTGGTTTCTGTAACAATCTTTAAGAAAAGAAGATAATGGTGTGACAATAGAGACAGTCATCAAGAAGGGGAAAGAAACTGTGACAGTTAATAATTTTGTGCCATAGATTTTGAATAATTATAGTATTTTATAGCATGTGAGAACTTTTGAAGATAAATATCACAGATGGGGACAATGAGACTCTCATTTAGTAAATTCTTTGAGTTGCAAATCTTCACCGTTATTTTGTTACAACTTAAACATGGCGCTTGTATCCAGGAGTCTGGATTAATGTACCTTCTGATCTTTGCCTCTTTCACTTGAATTCAGAGTAATGAACAATTCAATGAATCTGAGATGCAAGAAGTGCTAGAGATATAGTCAAATGATGCTACATAACAATATAGAGAGGATGTCTTAAGTGTGAATGGGGCTTATTTTTTACATGGACAACCCTTGGAATTGCCAAGGGCTCTTTGGCAAGACACAGAGCACACATGAAATCCATCTCTGAGGCAATTGTTTCATCTAATATGGATCAAGAAAGCTTGAATAATGAGAAAAAACAATTATTAGTTGAAGCCAGTAAGAAAAGGTTTCATACTAACCGTGATCTGTGAGGCAGATGCTTTATCAACTTGAGAGCGATTTTGCTCCTTCCTCAAACTAATGTTTGGGTGGTGAAAGAAAATGTGTACTTTATTCTTGAATAAGCACATTCTCTCATTAAGAACTGAGTAATAATAATAATTTCTGCAATAACTCATTTACCCTATATAAAGCTTCTGCATTTGCATAGGTGTACTATATCTGTATGGAAATCTACACTGCAAATCTACCTACCCCTTGTAAAACCCAAATAATATTTGCTGTAGAAAATTCAGACCAATAATTTTCATTGCAGAAATTCACAATTTTACAATTGTTCTTGCTCATCAGTTGAATGGCCAAGTTCTGCTTTCAAGTATGTGGATACTTTCGCTAAACATGACTACTCAAATTCAGTTGAGGAGTGTCTGCAAATGCCACATCCACCATGCAAACAACATATTGAAAGACCGTCATATGTTGTCGTGAAACCTGTTGCAGCTATGACTCCTGAGGAAAGAGAAGAAACACGAAGAGCAAACAGGTCGGTAAAATAAAATGAAAGTGATCTTTAGTAATAGTAATAGTACATATTTGAAAGATCAATGAATCAAACTTTTTTATTTGAATATTTTGTTTGTTGTGTATTTACCTTTTTCTGCATGTATTTGCAATCCCAAGCTAATTTGATTATTTCTAGCAATACAGCAGTTACCACCTATTATTATTAGTCCTGTCCATGGAAAGCAGCAAAAACTGACTGTTAGTTGGAGAACTAATAGGCGGTAACTACTAAAGCTGCTGATGATCAAAAGGGAAAGGTTATATGTATGTCAATGTGGTTTCCGCACAGGAAGGGGGACTACCGACATGATCTTTGCTGCCTGCCAGCTCCCAGAGAAATGCATCAAGCATCGTCGAGATCTTTGCACATCCTTCATCGACCTGACCAAGGTCTTCGACACTGTCAGCCATAAGGGAATTTGGAAGATCATGGGAAAGTTTGGCTGTCATTGCAAGTTTATTGCAATTGTCCGACAATTCCATGATGGAAATGACAGCCACAGTTCTCGATGACGGGGACACATCTGATGCCTTCCCAGTGACAAATGGAGTCAAACAAGGTTGTGTATTGGCTTAAGCCCTTTTCAAACTGGCGTTCTTGGCAATGCTATCAGATGCATTCAGAGGCTGTGAATCTGGCATTAGCTTTAGGTACAGAGCTGATGGAAGGTTGTTCAACATCTGGCAACTTCAGGTTGTTACGAAGGTAAAGGAGACTGTCATTAGGGATTTTCACTTTGCTGACGAATGCGCCCTTAATGCCTGTCATGAGCAGGAAATGCAGCTTGAGATGGACAGGTCTTCCTGTGCCTGCAACAACTTTGGACTTATCATCAGCACCAAGAAGACAGAGGTGATGTACCAGCCAGACCCAGGAAACCATTACTGCAAGCCACAGATAGCGGTCAATAGACAGACCCTCCAGGCTGTTGACACCTTCATCTACCTAGGCAGCACCCTCTCCCGCAATGCCACCATTGATGCCAACATCAACAAGAGATTCTCCAAAGCAAGCGGTGTCTTTGGAAGAGAGAGAAGGAATGTCAGGGAGAGGAGAGGGAATCAGCTTGGAGACAAAGCTGAAAGTGTATCGAGCAGTCGACCTCACCACCTTTCTCCATGGCATTGAAACTTGGACTGCTTACCGAAGGCATGAGCAGCAGATCAATCACTTCAATCTCTGCTGTTTCCACAGCCTCCTCCATATTCTTTGGCATGACAAAGTTACAAAATGGAGATCCTTAAACTGACGGGCACCCTAGGCACCATCACCATCATGCGCAAGGCCCAGCCCAGGTGGGCAGGTCACATTGCTCGCATGCAAGACAACCGCATTCTAAAGAAAGTGCTGTATGGGCAACTTGCCCAAGGGAAGCGAAAAGCTGGAGGAAAGAGCCGCAAGCAACAACAAGATAGCCCTACCCATCACTGCCCTACATTATGTGGGAGAGACTTCCATGTCCAGATTGGCCTGATCAGCCATCTCCGGACTCATCAAAGCAGCGCTACAATGAACTGACGAACTGATGTCTTGGTAATCTTCGAATATGAAGGATGAACATCGTCATCATAATACAGTAGTTACCGGCTATTAGTCCAGTCCATGGGAAGCAGCAAAACGGATTATTAGCCGGAATGGACTATTAGCCGGAACGGACTATTCAGCGGTCGCCGATCAGCTGACCACGCCACACATGTCGAGGGGCGATTTATTTGTCTATCTACCCTTATCATAGGTCCTGCATCCATCAGGACACACTCTGTTAATTGTCACCACGTGATTTTTTTAATTAATTAATTAATTTTTTAAAATTTATTTATTTTGAGACAATCTGAAATGCCTGGGGTCAAATGTCAACGGGTACATGCGATGTGTAATCGGTACTGACATAAAAGAGATAAGAATAGACTACCCGCACGATTCAACGCTTATCACGTTGTTGCGTAAGGCCCGGTCTGGACAACCAGATGCTTTGCACTCGTTCAAAGGTGTTGTTAAATAGGAAAAGAAGGAGACATGTGATTGGCTAAGACTACAGCAGTCAGACCGTTTGTGACGGACAGTGTGTTTGCTATGAGGTCTTATTACATTTATACACGTCACCATGCCTATGCCAGACAGTGTTCGTTGTTTTATTGTGGGAAGAGGACAAAAGGCAAGGTCATCTTTATAGTGTACCAAGATGGCCTTGCAATAGGCCATCCACTCTTTGACTTTGGCCCATTCCGCCTCATAAAATTGGAAAAATGTTGTTGGTAGATCTGGTGTGTCTGGATAAAAGTGGACTGTTAGCCGGAACTCAGGATTTCCGAGCGGCCTATTAGGGGGGTTATTTATATAGCAAAAATTATGTTTCGTCCAAAAAGCGGACTATTAGGTGGAACGGACTATTAGCCGGAGGACTAATAGGCGGTAACTACTGTATATATATATATATTGAGTGTGTGTGTATATATATATATAATAAATTTATATTTCTTTATTTATTTATGCTGTATTGTTCTGCTTTCAATGAAAAATTTGGACCATTATAATTTCTGTGTTCTCTTGTTGCATCACGTTGCATCCTCAGACGTCAAAGGGTTCTACGAAGACAAGAAGCGTGGCGGGCCCGTCTCTTGAATGAAGACCAAATGAAAGACATTATGCAAGACAATCACCGAGCTCGTATCCTTGGACAGATTGAGCGGGACAGACAAAGACAAATCAAGGAGCAAGAGGATATTTACCGTGCCAGAGAAGGAAAGAAGAGAATCAGCAAGGAACTGAAGGACAGAATTGAGATGAATCAAAAAATTGAGGCAGACAAAGATGAGAGGTATGTAAAAATTAGGCCGCGTCTCCTTGTCTCAATGAATGAGATACAGAGCATTTTTAGTTCTCCTCTAAAGTCTTAACCGTTGTTTTTAATTCCTATCTCAACTGTTGAGATGTGTAGTATTTTTAATTTCCTCTCAACTGTTGAGATACATAGTGTTTTTAAGTCCTATCTCAACGATTGACATGCAGAGTTATTTTGCTCTTTATTTCTGTCTCAACGGTTGCAGTGGTAGATGTGTATAACGAGTAGATAAACTATGTTTTACCTGGCACTGCACAGTAGAGAGAGAGAGAGAGAGAGAGAGAGAGAGAGAGAGAGAGAGAGAGAGAGAGAGAGAGAGAGAGAGAGAGAG